>JAIFZK010000012.1:12140000-12197500 GCA_027481765.1 Tenualosa thibaudeaui | reverse complement strand
TTGAAGACATTTTGTCCAAAACCATTGCAAAAGGGAACATTGTGTGGCTCCCATAGTCTGTGGTTGTTGTGAGAAAACTTGACAATGATTCAAAATCATGATTTACCTTGAACTCCTCAGAACAGAACAGAACACAGCAACTCCATTTTAATGTGGATAAATGGATTGGGAATGATGGTCATGCATCTGTCACATAACTTTTATGTTCATGTGATCCTTGCAGGGAAGACAGGTATCAGAAACTAACTGTCTAATTATCCATTACAATTATGTTACCAACGTATTTTCCAGTGAAGTGTTGTTTACCTTGTTGTCTATGCTAACTTTACCTTGTTGTCTATGCTAAGGATAAAACAGCCTAAATATGCTGAGGTAACGTATTATTTAGCCAGCATGAATACTGCAGCAGCAGAGAACCCTCAAACCCAGAAACAGACTCAAGACATGTGTGTAGAATACTGTATTACCCCGACAAAAGCCCAGTGTAGAAGATGCATCAGAATATAGATTATATTGCTGTATATTGTATGGGTATAGTGGTGAGATCCATGGTTGAGTCACTGTGGCAGTGCGTTTTTGACCTCTCTCTTCTGAGGGAATGCTATTCTGGGGGCTGCGGGGGAGCTGTAAGACTCTTTCTCTCCACATACTCTCTCTCTCTTTTTCCCTCATTCTAATTTCACTCCCACTTGCTAACAGTCAAAACTGAGACGAGGCAAAAACTGTGAACAACTCGAAAAGGCTGCATGATGATGTGATGTGTTCTCTGTTACCTGGCGACTGAAGCCTACTCACACATACACAGACACACACACACTTCAGCTGTCCCAACACTTTGGAGAAGGAGGGAGTTCGAGCTTGGACATTTAGTGTCCCACAAGCAAGCTGAGGCAGCTGAAGAGGGTCTTCTAAAAACATGAAGATCCCCCGTGTCCATAGCCCTACACTATAGTTTCCATGGCGATGAATGCCGCTCGCTCAGCGGTCTCCATAGTGATGGCTGTTGAGGAGCAGTCGAACGAGTGTGGAGGCTTAGTGCCATTCGGTCACTCAGCTCTAGTGCTAGGTTAGGCCAGGGTGATCGCCACAATGGGCACGCTGGAAATAAATGGATGTCTGGCCATCTGTCAGGTGGGCTGACACCAAGCCTGAGAGGTACTTCATGCTATTGTGCATGTATGTTTGAGAGGCCGGGAGGTGGGAGAGGAAGAGAGAGAGAGAAGTGGGGTAAAGAGAGCAGAGAGAGAGAGAGAGGTGGGTGGGGTTGGTTGCACTGGGGGAGAGGGAGTGGGACATGTACAGGGAGAGAGACTGAGATGTTTAACAGGATTTAAAAGCACTCAAAATGCTTTCTTTTCATTTAAAACTTTTAGAAAATGCCTTCATTTGGAAAACTTGTAAGTTGATACTGTGTTTATATTTCAATGCTTTCTGGGTAAAAAGTGACATCACCTGGTTGATATTGATGGTGTATATGTGCAGCAAAAGCTTGGACTTGATTATCTCAACCAGGTGATGTTACGACTGAAAGGATTATCTAAACTTTTAACTAGACATGCAATTCCTGAAGAAATTACCAGCGCATGCATGTATGAAAGGGGGAATTTTATTTTGAAAGGATTTGTGAGATTGTGAGCAAGGACTTTTATTTTGGCAGAGTTTTATGCACATGAAAAACAACTGATCAGAATCTGTCCTTTTGGGAGTTCCTAATTGTATGCTTAGAAGCTAAGGCAATTGGACTAGCAAGGAGTTTTATTGTGAAAGTATCCATGATTTGTAGCATAGACTTTTATTTTGGCAGAGCTCTATGCACAGGGTAAACATATGAGCAAGATTTGTAGTTTTTGGGAGCTGCTCCAAATTGTATGCTTAGAAACTGAGGCGATTAGATTTCTCAAAGTGTACATAAGTGTCAGCTATGATTTTTTTTAAAAAATTTTTCACCTGAAATACAAGCCTATATTATTATGCTGAAAATACAGCTAGGTAAGCAAGATATTGAAAATCAGCTACTCAAAATGTGGTAAAATAGCCTTACCAACACAAAGCATAAGCAACTAACTAAGTTGAAAATTTCTTTGTCAAGAAGTTTTAAATGGTGTAATGACGCAGGACTGGTGCAGGACAAAGTTAAAGACAATAATCAGCAAGACAAAGGTAAGGAATCATGGCGATTTTTAACTATATTTAGGTAGATTTAATAAAGCATTTACAAGATAAATGTGTCAGAGAAATCATGTTTTCACTCAGGGTAAACCTACAGTAGGCTATTTGCAAGAGTAAGGTTAACTTGTGTATTTATTCATTAGAAGTTTCTGATTGAACTATAGCAATTGATTCTGTGTTTAAAGTATAACACAGTAGGCTCTAAAAATTGATGTTGAGTGTTATATTGTCTGTTATAAAGAATCTAAATCAACTGGTCCTATTATGTTGTCTTAGTCTTGATTGTAGTAATGAGATTTTTTTTTGTTTCCTTTTTTTATGACTGCATTTTCTCTTTATTTAGAGAGCTTGCTACATTTGAGTTGGTCGTCAAGGAGGATGGTTCTTTGAAGCATCTTGACTTTTAGTGGGTGTGAAAGAATTTGTCAGTGCCCGAAACCTTAGTTATAAATATGGATACCTCTAAATGTGTAGGATTAATTAATTATAATGGTATGTTTAGGGAAATAATGCATTTTGTTCTTATTTCTGGAAAAAGAAATAGAAAACGCAGTCATGTGTACCCTAATGGACAAGAATAGAAACCAATTTTATATTTCAGCTCAATGCGTTTATAGTTTCTTACAGATGATTGGGCAGTACGAATCAACGACCCGCCCCTTGGCCTGGACATTGAGCCCGGAGAGAATTGTGGGCCATCAATGGAGAAACGAAGGAAAGAACGTCATCTGTTTGTAATAACTAGCGACCTAATTTAACTCATTATTTTTCCAAAAATACTGTCATTCTCTCAGTTAATGAACCTCTAAACCATAACACTTCAAAGAGTTATTGGTGAGGTGTCAAAAATGTACGAAAAACTCCCTGTTCCGAACCGGGAACTGTTAAAGGGAGAATTGGACGTGTAACGTTAAACCTTGATTGCATTAGCTTGCTCGCTAGCTGTAACATTACTTCTGGTTGGTGAGCTATTGTAAAGGTATCTTCATCAATCTGCACAAATATAAATCATCTAGTTGAAGTTGTGAAAATACCACCGGTGGCCAGGGGAGAGGTCAACTATTACTTCATCCTGAAAACGTAAAGGTAAGTAGCTAACTATCTTTCGTTAGCGAACACAAATTAGCAGCGAGCTAACAGCATAGCTAACTCAGTTGTGTTTCGTAACCTACTGTCTGCGGAGCTACTGTACAGTAAACCAAGAAACTGATTTCCAGATTTGCACCTGTCGGTAACTAACATTAATCGGTGTATTGTCAAGTATCAGTATCAGTAGACGTAATAGGTTGTGCACTCAACGAACCTACCAACGTTACGCTGCTAAAATGCTAACGCTAACTACTGTTAGTTGAGGCTTGTGACACCATGAATTCCGTCATGGCCCGGTTGTCTCGCTAGTTAGCCACGATATCAACACGAGCTAACAGTTTGGCTTTTTGTGCTATCAGAGAAATATTCACGTAACGGTAGATCGATGTCATATTCGTTGGTTTATGGTATGGCTACTTGTAAACAGTGTGGGTTAGTGTCAGGTTGACTGGATAATACTCAGTTATCTGCTGTCATTTCAGTGGATGAAGTTTTGCATAAAACATGATTCAGAATCAACAGTTTTCATGGACTGTCAGATGTCCTATGAAAATGTTTCATCTGAGTTCCTCATACCATTTATCACTTACGTTATAACCAAGCCTGTTAGTAAAGAACATCATGGTGAATGGGCACAGCCATTCAGAAAGGATGTTAGGAATAAGTCTACATTTGGAATTAGCTGGTAGTAACTAACAATTGCGTTGAATTTGGAATCTGCGAAGTAGCCGAAAGTTGCTACTGGTTTGTCATAATCATTTGGCTAAATTGCAATATTTGTAACATATTAGGGATGGGAACTACCACCTGGCATACCCATTTATGAATATTATTGAATTTCCAACTTAGCCTGTGGTATTGAGCAGGTGCAAAATGTATTGATTGTTATTGTTAGCTCTTATATGGTATCTAAAAAACTGGAGTGAAGCTGGAGCTGACTCTCACTGACAAAAGAACAGGTCTCTTTGGTCTCCAAAGAGTTGAATGGCTGTCAGATAAACAGCCTTGGGTGAGACACACACCCCCTTTATTGTATTTTATAGAGGTAGAGTACACTGTTGCTCATTTGTTCTGTTCAGGGTCTTAAGCCTGTAACCTACCCACCAAAGCCTCTTGAGTATGTGTAGCCATGTGGCTGAAATTTTGTTATGGCCAAGCATATTTATGTCAGCAGTGCCCCTCAATTTAGCATTCCTCAGACGGTCTGTGGATCATCTTTGGATCTAACTTTGCTTCTGCAGTGCAGAAGTGCATTGCAGTGGTGATGATCTCAGAAAGCTTTCCAGGTAATAGTTTGTTGAAAGCCTATTCCTGGAAGGATGAGTGAAGATTATAGTCAGGGGAGCATTCAGTCGCTACGGGGTAAGGTGCTGTCTTGGAGAACAATGTGTTTGGCTTTAAGGTTTGACACTAGTTGAGGCGTATGGGGTTTCTAAATGTCTTTCATACTATATATCATACTAATTCCTTTGCGATTATTAAAGTAACTACTCTACTATTATGGCTGTGTTTAAGGGTATGGCAGACTTTGCCTAAGTAGAGAGGCTTTGTCCTCTTTTCTGCCATTGGTACGGTAAAGTATGTCTTCCTGTCTTCGCTGTGTTTAGTATAGCTGTTTTTGAGGGGCATGGAAAGAGCCTTGAGGAGTGAGGGGAGGGACGAATGGCAAGCCAGTGCTGTTGTCATTGTCAGCCTATGACTGGAACCAGATCTGTTAATCTCAGCATAGTTGGGAAGTTTCTTTTCTCAGTCCCTCAGAATTTACTGATGGTCTGCACACACACACATCCACATCCACCTATGTACACATACACAGTCACTCACATAATGCTTAAACACAAAAAAACACGCAAATTTAGCATGGTGATGGGATCTGCAGTGTGAATGGAGTGTGTATGTGCATCTTAAAGTTCTGTTGTAGTTACACACTAACACTGTTGCCTGGTGTCAAGTGTGCTTGCTCACTGCAAAGTAGCCTATTTTCAGTTCTCTCCCCACCTAGTGACATCATTAGACAGTGGACACGGTTGGATACATAGGTGCATTGGTTCAAAAGAAGGCCTAATTCACATACGTTCTTGCCACTTCTTTCTCTCTTTCTCTCTACCTTTCTCACTCTGTCTCTCGCTCTCTCTGTCTCATGTGCTCACACACATACACGCACACTCTCTGTGCCAGTTGGTTATTGCTACTCTCTAAGTTACACAGGCTCTTCCCATCTGCCAAGTGACATCCTTTAAATCTTCCTTTCCACCCTCCTTTCATCTGCCAGGTTTGGGAGGAGGTGTTCTGGGTTTCATGTTGTTTGTGTGTGTGTATGAGAGTATGTAATCGTGCTGCTGCTAACCTCCTCACCCTCATGTAAAGAGACGCACACAACAAAGGGTTTATTTTGGCTTCCTCCTGAGGCCCTGGGTGCCGTCCTTGAACTCCAAAAAGCCTCCCACTGGGCTTCTGTTTTGCCTACCTTGCGGCACCACTACTGTTCAACCTGCACCTCAAGAGTCTCGGGTAGCCCACAACTTTAGACAGGCTTTCTGTGCTTGTCACTTGTTAATGGGTTTATTGAACAGCCTAGATCTGGGTGCCTCTATGCTAAACCACGGCACCTTTTTGAAAACAATTTTGTTGTATTGAAGAAAATTTATTAGAATCACAGCAAACTAATTTGGCCTGGTAGTTTCATATGTTAGTTCACAGAATGGTGTGTCCGTTAGGCCTATGCAGACAGTTCATCTATTTTTGCAATGGTGATGTCATTTTTTGGCACAGTTATGTTCTTTATTTTGGTTAAAGGCCTACGGTCTCGAGTCTGAAGCATTAAATCATGCGGATTCAGAGTTTGGGACATCATTTAGCGCAAGGGAGCTTTAATGCTGTCATTGGGCAGATAGCCACGTCTGTAAAGAGGAAAAGTGAAGTGACGGGCATTTAGCAGGCATTTTTCTACCCATAAAGTCTTGGATTGAAGACTGCATCGAGAATCAGCGGATAACCATTGACAACCAGGTTGGCTTATTCTCTATTGGGGGAAAAAAGAACAAGAGAACTCCCTGTCTTTGTGGAATCACTCATTCAGTTTTATGCAAAATGTCATAGGCCTGTGCAATGCGACCCCAACACATGCAGTAGGCCTAGCCTACTCTTTGGCCTGTTTCATGTCTGAACACTTGAAGGGAAAAAAATGGCCTTTATGAGGCTGCAGTGGTGCATCCTTTTTACTCTGTGACAAAATGTCACAATCTCTTTGCATAGGACTATAAAATGCTTATCTGTGTAGATGTAAGAGTCTGTTGGGTAATAGAGGTCAGAATGGCATTCAGTGTGCTTGGTGACACTTAGCCTACACAGTTGACACTCGCCAGCCTCTGATGTTGACCTAACAGTGATTCATAATGTGTTTTGTCATAACACATCCATTTACCCTTTTACATAAGTCCATTCAGCAGATAACTAGTCATGTAGGACAAGCACACATTCACATTGACATTTATATGTCTTCCTGTCTACCGAAACCCACGATCCTGTCTTGTAGTGTACAGTGCTTTAGTGGTGCTGTCAAATCAGCTAAAAGGGCAGGAGCTGTTTGCTCATGTCTGCACTCTGCGGTTTGTTATTATCATTGTCGTTATTTTAAACAGTCCTAATTTTCCTCCTTGTTGCAAGCGTTGGTCTTCCTTTTTCCCCTTTAAATAACATTCCATCCTCCATTCCACCAAGAACTGCCAGTTGACAGGATTCCAGATTCCACCATGGGAGAGAGGCTGGACCTGCCAGGCTGGCTGCACTCCTCGTCCCTGGGAAAAACTCTTGGCCATCGGAAGGGTGTTAAAGTCTGTGAGGTCATATCTATTGCAGAGCTGCACTGTGGCTAGATGAGTGAGGGCATATCTTTAAGTGGGGTAGTATGAGGGTTGAGGTCACGTCTTTGTGTGTGTGTGTGTGTGAGAGAGAGAGAGAGAGACTGTTTTCAGGTCTCATCTGTTTGTATGTACCGTCATATATTCTGAGGGTCATGCTGTTGTTGGCTTTTGCCTGTTGACTGCTGACCACAACACTTTTGAATGTGTGAGCCGAGTCATGTTTAAATGTCAAGTTGCCCATTGACATAATGTTTGTTAATTTTTAGTAAAAAGAAAATAGTACGTACAAATTTTACGTAAATTTTTACCTAAAAATTTTCGGAAGCTCGCTATTTAGCCATAAATGTGAGAAGATAGACATAAGTTGTCTTTACTGACATATATTGTGTAATCTGTGTAAACTGTCAATGGAAACAACTTTTCAGTACATTCAGGAGCAGATTCAAAATGGCACTGAAAATCGGAGTAAAAAATTGCATGCTTTCAACTCACAGTGTGAGGCGGTACTGTGACCCCCTTGTGGCTGTACGCTGGTAATGAGATGGTATAAGGTGTCTTGCGGATCTCCCTAAGCTTGACCAAGCATCAGTGAGCCTCTTAACAGCCTGTGGTGTTGCTTAGTAGTGTTGGATACATCAATAAGCCTTAATTGGATTTGTGTTTGAGGAATATGAGGACCAGTCAGTGGCATCAATGACCTGTCATCCAGGAACTGCCTACACACTGACAACATGAGGTCAGGTATTGTCCTACAAAAGCCCAAAGCCCATTCTGCCGTCATAATGTCTAAAAATTGGCTCTGAAATGTTCATCCTGAATTCAATGGCTGGTTGGAATAATGTCACCCATCATATGACTATATGACATCCAAAAAATTTGGAGATGGTAATACAACACATTATCTGCTAAAATGTTAAAATACCTCAGTTACTTTATAAAAACATCTGCTAAGTAAACCTAAACACAGTGCCAGTCTCAGTGAGGATGTGGTGGTGATTGTTACATTGCAGAGGGACTTTGGTTTGGAGCTAATGCAGCATCACAAGGATCTAATGAAAGGATTATCAAATCAAATTAGCTCGTTAACTTCACTCTCTGAAGTAACTTAGCCCTTCCTTTCCCCTGGGCAGTCCTCCACCTATCCAGCATGCTTTGCGGAGTGTAACAAGTGTGTGCGTGTGAGTGCGCGCAGGCTTCAGACTTTATTAGGACTGGATAGGTCATATATTGGCACATTTCCATTACAGGCCGGGGCCAGCCCCAGGCTTTACCCTGGTCTTAAACACAGGTGCCTAGCCCCAGTCTTCTATTTCCATTTGCTGGAGCACCGGGGATTTTGCTAACTGCTAGAAACTTCCAAACACTGCTTAGTAACAGTAGTGCAAGCTACATGACAAAATTAATGACATGAACATTTAAACATGTTATTGAATAGTTAGAAACCATTATGCTTGGATCATGTGCAAAGTTTTTGAAATAACTGTAGATCATTTTTGTCTATAAATACAAGCTAAACCATTTCTGTTGCTAGGCAACCCTAAACAAATGCTACCTGAAATTCTTCGGTTTTATTGTTGCATCACATTATATTCCATTTCAAAAGTCCCAGTTCGGCCCCAGTTTGGCCCTGCTCTACTCTAGAGCCTGGCCCTGTCTAGCCTCGAGCATGGAAAGAGGAAAAGCCTGAGGCCTTATGATCAGGACTTTTCAACAAACAGCGTCTTTATCAGTCAACCTTGTACAGTGCCATAGTCAGACACTTGCATGCCTTAGGACATGGTGTCAGACAGACAGACACAGACGCAAGGAGCCACGCTGACTTACCCCACCCAAATCCACTTCAAATCCACCACTTCAATGGAATGAGCCTTACCTCAACCGAAGATCACTGAATACTGACCAAGATATAGCAGCATAATATGTTACTATGGTAGCAAACGTCAATAGTTCCGGTCTGCATAGGTGGGAGTGTGACATTATGTCACAACATAAACTTTTCAGTGATCTTTGGTATCTGCGTATGAGAGCTTGACTCTGGTCTGCATAAAGGGGGATTTTCCCCTCTCCCGCTTGCAAAAATAGTTGTTGAATGTTTGCGCCTCTCCCCTCAGCATACACACACACACACACAGACCTTTCTTAGATCTTCTCTCTTTTTTTCTCTCCATCCTTTTCTTCTACTTCACACACAACAGAATAATATGGTCTCTTGCCTTGCCTTGTGAGTGTGTGTATCAGGATACAGATAAACATAAACATCTCTAGAGGCTCCATACACACTCTGTTTGTTTTAGTTCTCCCCTCCTTTCACATCGCCCCTCTGCTTTGTTAGTGTTGTCACGTTGTCTTCTTTTGCTGTCTTTCGTCATTCCTACTGAAAGGTCTCTCTCTCTCTCTCTCTCTCTCTCTCTCTCTCTCTCTGTCTCTCTCTCTCTCTCTCTCAAATGGAAGGCACTTGTCCAGTGCTTCAGTATAACTAGCAGTACAACTATCCAACAGATCATTTGCCATGGAAGGCAAGGCACCAGCTCTGTTCCATATTGTCTATTAGAATAGCAACACAGACGTCTGTCTTCTGTTCTGTTCTTTTATTGATTTCAAGGCAACCAGAACATTGCGTTCAGAATATGGCTATCTTGGATTGTACACTTTTTTGACTTGTACATGCCTCGATACCTCACTGCTTGATACCTTGCTGTATGCTTTGTTTTGTTGTCTCTTTAACTTTTCTGCTCTCTCTTTCTCTCTCTATTTCTTTCTTTCTTTCTTTCTTTCTCTCTTTCTCTCTCTCCCTCTCTTTTTGTCTTTCTCTCTCTCTCTTGCTCTGTCTCTCTCTAATCCACTATCTCCCTCTCTGACTGTGGTGGAGATGCCCTGTGCAGTGGTGTCCATGTAAGGCCAGCTTCTTTGCCATGGGTGTGTCTTGGTGAAAGCTGGCATTACCATCTGAAGAGTGCTGCTGAATGATATGGGGGATGTGAGGGGGTGCTAGCCGTAACCTGGTAGTGTTGCTTTGTCAATGTTATTTTTAGTTTTAGGCGGAGTTTCCCGCCTACTTGTGTGTGACAAGGTGTAGCTGAGATTGGTAACGGAGATTGTCTGGGTAACATAAAAACATGCACATTGGTTTGCGTACATGTATTGATACTGTAGGTTTAGAATCGGCATGAGATAGGATAGAAGGCCATTTGCTGTGTGATTGTTAGTTAGATCACTAGCCTGTGTTGTCTGTAGCCTATCCTGACGAACTAGAATAAACTTGTGACTAGAGTAAACCAATGGACTCCTCCAGTTGCTTTGGACAAGAACGTCGGCCTAGTAACAAACCTAACATAGTTAACCTAGCGCTCTGGAATCTTTGATTAGAACAAACCCCACATAACAACTGACAGGGTTCTAGAATAGAACATATCAATATATTCTGGTTCTAGAATCCACTCTACACAAGAGTGGACTTAAGATTTATAATAAACTTCACATAACAGTTGGTCCATGTTAAATGAACATACAATGGATCCACATAACAATGGATTTTGGATTAGACCTGCCCCAGATCTGGGGCTGCTGAGATGCTGCAGTCACCCTGCTTGTCAGGGTGGGGGTGGTGGCTTTGGTGGAGGATTAGGTAGTGTCCATTGCATGCTGGACCTGTTGTTTACCACACCATGCATGAATATGGCTGGTTGGCTTCCCATATTCCCACATGCAGAAAAAGAGGTCCATAGATATTCCATTCCTGAGCGTCATTTTTTTTTTGAAGGTCTCTGACTGGAACATTATCTAAAGCAATAGGCTATTTAGTCACATAAGATATTCTTTGTAAAGAACTTTTAGACATGTAAGAAAAGCACCTAAACATTTTGCCCCCTCATTATATCATGATACTGTAGGTAGACTACGTGGTGCATTGTGCACTTTATTACTCTCTTATGGCAAGAACAGCAACTGAACCAACAGCCAGAACTGGACATATAAGCTTTCAGAGTGATAAATGCAAACCTTACATCCATTCTATTCTGTGTAATTCAGTGGGTCCCCCAGCTCTGTTGCTTGGCTCATTTCTCTGCATTCCCCACACACACACACACACACACACACACACACAGAGAGCACACAGCTGCTCTGGCGCTGAAATAACAAGTGTTTGTCTTTCACTTGGGCTTAGAGAAAGAGGGAGTGTGATGTCAGAGCCCACGATGATTGTGCTCTGATGCCAGGAGTGGAACACTCTTGATGAGACTTTTTGAACGTAATGTGTAGGCTACCCCCTACACCATGGGCCGCTTGCTATAGCACTCAATATTTTTGCATAAATAAACAAAATGCTACTCAAAATGTGAACACGTATTACACGGTACACAACAATGTAGAAGAAATTGTGTTTTGTTGGGGATAGTCTGAGTGTGAGGTCTTTTCCCATATGTTTATGCTAGCGAGAGCTGAGAACTTTTTGGGTACCTCCTCGTACTCCAGATCTATTTCTGTGTCAACTTGAGAGCGGAATTAGAGAAGGTTGGTTGCTTTACCACCTCAGAATCTCTTGAAACTTTGTAGGAATGGTCTTTGGCATCTGAAACGGATATCAGACAGTTCCAACATTCCAACATTTTCATACTTTTTTTGCCTACTGGAAATTTTCAATGAATTGGAAGTTGGAAATTGAACGAGATGCCATTTTCAGGTGTCCATATCTCTTGAAATATATGTCCTAGCTTCTTCAAATGTTCATTTCATATTGTCATATGATTTTGGTGAATAGAGAGAATACAACAAATGTCGGCAAACATTAACTACCGTCCGCTGAGCTGACACGAATTACTTAATTATTTTAGCTTTTAATCACTTAGCTATTTGATCTATAAAATTTGTTGAAATCGTAAAACTAAATGCGACTCTGTCTCCTAGCTCCTCAAATTTGCCCTTAAACATTTTGTTTTGTCTTTACACCAAGATATTTAGATTTAGTTAACTGTCATGGCAGAATATGTTAAGCAGAAATTAAAAATAAAGAAGCAGAAAACAAATGAAGCTGCATTCAGAGCATGTTTAAAAAAAAAGGTTAATTGATATCTAAAATATGTTGATTAATCATACTGATTAGTCAGTCAACTAATTTGGCTAAAAGTCAGCAAAGACTTCAGTGCAGGTGTTTGGCTTTCTTCTTGCGTCACTGTTTCTATTAATTCAAAGTTGAATCTGAGGTACGGCAAAGTGCACCAATTTCATTGTCAAGACATTTCAGCTCAGGCTGAATGCTGTTGAAATCCATTATCGTTGTCCTTTGAAAATGACAGTATGTGTGTGTCTAAGTGTGTGATTACATTGACCTGTGTTTCAGCCTTCCTGTTTTCTCTCAAGAGTATGCTTAAGGTCTTCGAGTACTTGTGTTTGCCTGTAAGCGACCGCCAAAGTAATCCTCCTCATTGCCACTGCTGTGCCCGGTGAGCGCTCAGGATACAGGCAAGATATGCTTAAGAGCGCTGTTGGTGCTTCCTGTTGCCATAGAAACCACTCTGCTGCCACTCCAGGCGATGTAGCCATAGTGACGAAACACATGACAGGACCTGAATGGTTACATCATTCTAGTGCTATAGATCCTTGGGGTTGGCTTTCAAGCCCAGCTCCCCTCTCGCTCTTCCGCTCTCTTTCTCTCATTCCTTTCTCAAGCTCAGTGGAATGCTTCATGGTGCGTCTGGTGTGGTGTTAGTGGGAGGGCATATGTGTGGTTGGGTACGTAAAGGGCCTGTGAAGACGATGTGTAATTTGGAGACATGCTGCTGTTGATTTCTGGCCGGCGCTAGGTAAGGTAAGGATGTGTACTGACTCCATGAGAGCTAGATACGCTGGAGAATTTGTGATATCTTGTATGGGGAGCATTGCTGCTCTTTTAATTGTGTCTGTTTGTGTTCTCAATGTAATTAATGTAAAAAATGATAGGTCTAATAATAATCCAAGCTGTCAGGCAGGTCATTGTCGGGGGCTGGGGATATGTAGATGCTGGGAAGGTAATTCAACCGCCTGTCCCCAAAGAGCTACACACTTTAAGCAGCCAGTCCTCTTTTCTGCTGCCTTGAACCTCCACATCCCCTCTCTTTTTTGTTTGTTTTTTACACACCTGAAGTGGATCACCAAAAGGCCCCCACCTGTTTTCTCGTGCACATCCATAAGCAATGAGTGAAAGGTTATTGTGTGGCTACACTCACAGTCGCAGTGTAATGCAAATGGAGAAAGACATCAAAGTGTATGGACGTCTACTTGGGTCTCCGGATGATCCCCATCACCACCCCACCTCTCCATTGTCAGTGTATGGTCTTCAGGGTGCTCCCTTTTAGGGCCGGGCAATATGGCAGAAAAAAGAGATTCACAATGTCACCAGAGATTCATAATGTCACCGTTTTTTTTATCACTATTAGGGCTGGGTGATTTTCCTGTCATCTTCTGTGTGACAGTTGTTTGGTAGATTGGCAATTATTGAACTGTGTGGAGTACCATGAGTGAAATGACACCTGTGGTACTGGTACATATAAGGTTGGATCTGTGTTTGGTTGAGGCTCTATTCATTAATTACTGTCCAGGCTTAGGATTTTTGTGCCAGGAGAACTTGCATTCTAGCCTGATATTTCAGACTCTTTCACTTTGTGCAAAGGGTCTGACATCTCATCATAGATGTTACTTTTGGTTTACTTTCCGGTTTACTTTACTTGCTCTCAGTGAGTCGTTAACATTTGGTCAAGGCGTATGGTATGCTCAGGCTTTGACTCGTTTGAACTCCACAAACTCCTTTTTCTTTCAGCTTGCTAACTGATTCGTTGCTAGTTTGTCAGAGTCGTCGGAATCCACTAGTCCCTTTCATATTTTATGGCTAATTCAGCTCCTGCTTTCACAATTTTTCCCCTTCATGTTGGAGTACCGAATGTTCTAGTTCCTCTTTCTACCAACAGCACTCAGTGAGCTTGAGTAAGAGGGACATGGGCTGATTTACACTGAACTTCACCTTTAAATTTCTGGGATGTTAGGGTATTTTGTCCAGTGTATTCCTATCAGTCAATGTGTGACCAAACTGTTTTATGAGTTGCTAGACCGAGGTCTCTGCCACAGACCCAAATTCCTGGGACACAGACCAGATTTAATGATTGACAGTATTTCCTTCTCAGGACATGCTCTGGGTGTAGAAGAACTTGAGAATGTTGACGTCAGTTGGAAATATGTCCAGTCAGCAGATCGCTAAACATGCAATGCAAACGTTTGGGTCAGGGAGTGGGGGTGGGGGGAAACAGTGGAATTCCATGGCTGCAGTGTGCTCCCTGTCTGATGTACGTCACATCTTTAGTGAGGATCAGATCTCACTGGCTGACTTGCGTCTGTAATGTTGCGTGACGTACATTCCTTCCTTTGGCGCACACATTTGCAGATTCATCATCACTCCAGGGCTAGACAACACCCCACCCCTTCCCTCCCTTTCTTGTTGTTATTTGGGCCCAGACCAGCTTTCTCCAGAGGCCCAGGCACTGGGAGGGGGTCTTGAGGAAGTGTAGCTTCCCTCTCAATGAAAGTTGAGAGTCAGGAAGAGTTTCCGGGGCTGGGACTGGACTGTGCAACTAGGGAACCGGAGGAGGGTAGGAGGGCATTAGGGTGCTCTCGGGAGTGTAACCCAAGCCGAAATGGGTATTTATAGCCTTGTGGGAGTGAGGTGTGCAAGTGGCAGATGCTGTGGCATGCACAAATGCCGCTTGGTTGGCTGAGACACCACGTGGCCCTATGCTCTGGATGTCTGAGGCCAGTGCAAGAGAGGCCTGGGTGGATAGGCTTGATAAACAAAAGAGTTTAATGTAGTATGGGGAAGTTGTAATATAGAAGTGCCTTGTATCTGTGGGTGTCATTTGCTTTAAAAAAAAAAAAAAAAATCTGACAACATTATAGAGATTTGTGAATTTAGTCAAATAATAGCAGTTTTTAGTTTGTAGCTTTTTGTAGCTTTTTATAATGTTCAAAATTCATTTTGGGGGTTTGTAGTCATGTGAAGATGACACAAAACTCCTTTTCCCTTGTCTGGGCCAGCACTGGCTATTCAGAGTGTAGTTTTGTAGTCAAAAATACTGTTGAAATGCAAATGCAACTTTTAGCATCAAGCCAAATGACCAAATAAAGCTGAAGTAGTTTTTATTTTCCCGATGCTGACAGGCTCTGTTGTGTAACTTTGCAAGTGATGCCCTCTTGGCTAAGTAGTAAGCTAAGTAGTTCACTATTTTAAGACCAAACTAGTGCTGCATTATTGTCTGTTTTATTTTGTGGATATAGGAATTGTGTGGGTGTATTTTTGCTTGTGATCAGTATTTCTGAAGTGCAATTAATTTGTTGTTACAGATTTAGCTTTAGTTTAGTGTTAGTTTAACCAGTGTGCTAAATTGTCATGATGGATGTTGTGTTTATTAGTCAAGTTATATTATTGGCTGGATCATACATGATTAGCTTGCTAATAACTTTACAATAGCACCCTGTTGTTAGCTTTGGAATAGATGTGCTCTTTTGGATCGTTTTAGTGTTAAATATTTGAGATGTCGGTTAAATTAGCTTTTCCTATGACTCGGATATGGGGACTATGGTAGGACAGTTTCCCATGGAATTCACAAAACATGGTGCACAGCTGTCTACCATAAAACATTCTCCAAAAAACAGTCTGACCTTCATTACCCCAGGGTGCGGCAGCCACGGTTGATATGCTTTTGTGTTGGAGATGATTGTCTCTGTCGTGTTTGCTTTTGTATTCCTTGACCACGTGACGTCACCTAAGGAAACCAGTAACCTCTGTGCACTTATTTGTTTTGTTTTGAAGCTCTCGGGTTGTGCTACCAGCAAAACAAGATATCATTTGGGCTGTGTGTGTGCCACATCCATGTGGTTTGATGATATAATATCAGAAATGGATGATGCTCAGTAGCACACTGTCTGTCTGTATCACAGGCTATTCTTGGCTGTGTGTAGCTTAACGTCGTTACGAGGCTGGGGGTTTTGCCAAAGCAGCTTAAGTCTGTTCCACCCCTTGCAACACACTCATCTTCTGTGTGACGCCAGTTGTTTGGTAGATGGGGAATTATTGAACTGTGTGGAGTACCTTGGTGACACCTGTGGTACAAGGTTGGATCTGTGTTAGGTTGAGGCTCTATTCATTAATTCCTGTCCAGGCTTGTGATTTTGTGCCCGGAGAACTTGCATTCTAGCCTGATATTTCAGACTCTTTCACTTTGTGCAAAGGGTCTGACATCTCATCATAGATGTTACTTTTGGTTTACTTTCTGATGGATGGGCCGCCGGAGTCGTCAGAATCCACCAGCCCCTTTCATATTTTACCAGCATTTGTTTGGCGGCTAATTTAGCTAAATTCAGTTCCTGCTTTCACATTTTTTCCCCTTAACATAAGAGTTTGGCTAAGGTGGGAACTGTCACCACCATTCATCCTCTCCTGTGGAAATGACCATGAGAAGAAACAAAGAGTGCCGTGGGGGTCACTGTTCTTTCACTGTACAAGCAGCTTTCGCTGTGTGCCAACAGCCCCCGATTTGTTCCAATCGCCTTCCACCGCTGCAGTCTTTTCACGTCAGGGTAATGAAAGAGAGAACAGCAACATGTTTTGGGGGGCAAAAGTGTGTGTATGTGTGGAATGTCTGGGAACCACAGATGCTCACATTGTTTTTGGTGGTGGCTTGTAACTTTGGCAGGAAATTGTAACTGTGACCATAAAATATATTACTTGTTCATCCCAAACTGAGGTATCCACTTACTATAGAAAAGCCCTTGTTACTTAGGGGCTTTCTAAAATAAAATTTACTCTGGTAAGTCTTGTAGATAGGCTGTTGTAGCTTTGCATGACGATGTGCACCAAATGATTAAATGTGAAATTTGAATATAGTTATCTCAGCGGTTCTGTAGCCCCACTGATATGTCAGGAGTTCACTGGGTAGGTTGAGGAGAAAGATCTGGAACCTTCTTCGGTGTGGGGGCTGAACCTGATGGCAGTTGGAGGTGTTGAGTAAATGTGATGAGAGCAAATCCCCTGATCCCGCTGTGTGATAAGTTTAAGCTTCTCTACTCGGAGTCTGCCAGTCTGCAGATGGGTCGTCTCGCATTTAATGAGTGCCTGTTGAGACGCTGAAGACCTAGCAGAAGAAACGCACACACAACACACAAGTTCACACACAGTTGAAGGGTTGAAAAGTTGAAGCCAGATTCCTTTTTAGTTATTGTTTTTTAGTGTTAGTGTCTTTCAAACACATTTGGGAAACTTGATTTGGTACTTGCTCTCCCTCTTGGTTTTGCAAGCTGTGCACACACACACATACACACACACACACACAGACACAGCCACACACTCTTTCTGCAAGGCGTCTGTCCCCTTTTGATGAAACCTCTCCCAGGCCCGCAGCCTCCACCACTTCTATCCTCATCACTCTGAAGTCGCTGCGTGTGCTTTTGACAGCAGGCATACCATTTTGAACCGGTCATGTTGAAGGAATTTTGTTCACCAACACTTTGTGTATTTAATCCTTAGCTAAGGAAGCGAGTGAAAGTCCACGTGGTAACCAAGAGAGAGACGGAGTGGGTGGGAGGCGGGGGTGGGGGGTGGAATTCATTATGAGGACACAAAGCACAGGCCATGGCCTCGTCTACCCTGTCTGTTCACGCTGGCTTTCTGAAAAAGTGTGTTTGTTTAGTTGCACTAATCTGCTCTGGCGGCATAGAAAATGAATGTTGTATGTGTGAAAGCAAACTTGAAAACTAGATGGTGATTAGATGGTAACATTAACTCGCAGAAATATGCTCTTTGGCCACTGTAGAGCTTTTTTTTTTTTTTTTTTTGAAGCATCAATCTTTCAGTATGGAAAAAATGAGTTGATTTTAATCATACAACAGATGACGACTGAGAAAAAAAACTCACAAGGTTCACAAACATCATGAGCAGTGACATTGAAGTAAAGTTAAAGTGAAGTTAAAGTAGTGAAGTGAAAGACTAGATTTAGATAGATTTGCCCTTATTTGACTTATAGGGGAGGGCACAAATGTTTGTGCCATGATTACAGGGTGTGAGTCTAAACAAGCAGTATTAAGGGACTTCAGTGGACATTAAGCTGCTAGACCCAGGCTGTCAAATCTCCTGCACTGTTTGTTGACCTTGTGGTCATGTAAGGTCAATATAAAGTCAAAGCATTAGGCATCACTACAGATAAGTTCCACAAGTTCCATTTTTGTATCATTTTTGCAGTCACTTTGTTGTCCTTTTTTATTCACTCTTCAACAGGAAAGCATATTGGCACATCAATTTTAGTATCTCATCAGTCAGTATTGAATGATTCAAAGAAAGATAAATTTAATCCTTTAAATTTTTCCTCAAACACATCCCTAACAGTGTTTTTAACAAGACCAATGACAATACTTGAAGGTTTTGCTGAATCAGAACAGTGTCTAATGTCAGGTTTCCATAAAACTTGCTTGTCTTGCATAATCAGTAGGGCTGACAATGTCTTGTGTTCATAGGACAGTATTTAGGGATTCTAGCACTTGAAAGGCAACCTTCAAAGCGTTCCACAACCAGAAAGCCATCTTGCGCAAGGCTCTGTGTGGCAGAATGCAGAATACATTTTTTTGTTGTTATAAGCCTGTGTTATGTTTCCTTTGTTTTTTTGCGTAACCATGGCAAACCCTGTTGGCGGAGGCCACACCGCTTTATGATGAGTCAGCAGTTGAAGTGTGTGTGTGTGTGTGTGTGTCATGCCGTATCTCCCTTGCATCTCCCTCGGCACCCGTCTCAATGCGGCGTTAGCCAGAGGAAGCACTTGACTGGGCCATTGTGGTGGCCATTGCGTATGCACCTCTCCCATCAGAGCAGTGACGCCTTGCTGTAGATATGGACATATGAGTTCAGTGAGTTTGACGGTTTATGGACTTCTGCATTCTCAGTTGCTATCAATTTACCAGGAACCTCAATTCGCAACACTGATTGCAACAGAGTTGCAACACAACACATGTATGTGATAGACGATACAGTTGTAGGCCTATTACAGGTTTATTTATATGTTGTAGATGTATTAAGACAAAGATAAATTACTTGTAACTCTGTTATCTCTGTGTGTGTGTGTGTGTGTGTGTGTGTGTGTGTGTGTGTGTGTGTACATATGAGCTGAGGGTGTGGTGTGTAACACTGTTATCTCTAATGGAGCTTGCTCCGTTTCTCTCTCCATCTCCCATCATTTTATTTTCTTCTGTCCAACTCTGGACCTCCTCTTGTTCCTGCTCTTTCTCACCCCCCCCCCCCCTCTCTCCCCCTCTCCCTTTCCCCCCCTATTCCCTGACCTCCCCAGTCCCCACTATGCCCTCCGTCACTCATGTTCAGAGTTCTATATCCTGTCCTTAGATCTACTTTAACCTTTTCTTCTCATTCCTAGGCAGCACCCTGAGCCAATGGGGGCGTTCTTGGACAAGCCGAAGACGGAGAAGCACAACGCCCACGGTGAGGGCAACGGCCTCCGCTTCGGCCTGAGCAGCATGCAGGGCTGGCGGGTGGAGATGGAGGATGCCCACACCGCCGCCCTGGGCCTGCCCCACGGCCTGGACGACTGGTCCTTCTTCGGCGTCTATGACGGGCACGCGGGCTCGCGCGTCGCCAACTACTGCGCCAAGCACCTCCTGGAGCACATCGTTGCTGGTGCCGGTGGGGCCGAGGAGCTGCGTAGGGCCGGGGGAGGACCACCTCCAACGTCCGGCGGAACCTCCACGCTGCCGGAGCCTGGTGCGGTGGATGCGGTAAAGAGCGGCATCAGGGCAGGCTTCCTGGCGATCGACGAGCACATGCGCAGCTTCACCGACCTGCGCAATGGCATGGACCGCAGCGGTTCGACAGCAGTGGGCGTGCTGCTCTCGCCCGCGCACCTCTACTTCATCAACTGCGGCGACTCGCGGGCGCTCCTGTGCCGGCGCGGCCGCGTCTGCTTCTCCACGCTCGACCACAAGCCGTGCAACCCGCGCGAGAAGGAGCGCATCCAGAACGCTGGCGGATCCGTCATGATCCAGCGGGTCAATGGCTCGCTAGCCGTCTCGCGCGCTCTCGGCGACTACGACTACAAGTGCGTGGACGGCAAGGGCCCCACGGAGCAGTTGGTCTCGCCCGAGCCTGAGGTGTTTGAGATAGCACGCGCCCCAGAGGACGAGTTTGTGGTGCTCGCCTGCGATGGGATCTGGGACGTCATGAGCAATGAGGAACTGTGCGAGTTTGTGCGCTCACGCCTTGAGGTCAACTCCGACCTTGAGCGCGTGTGCAATGAGTTGGTGGACACCTGCCTACACAAGGTGATTGTGTGTTTGTGTATATATGCACGTGTGCATGCATGCAATGGCTGAGTTTCAATGTCCTACCTTAGAACACACGGCCAACTCACACTGTTAAGTAAATGAGTTTGCAAGGCTTTGAGTGCTCACCTTGCTGTTTGCATTATTGGAACACCACCTGTGACAAATCGTTCAGTTAACAGCAGTATAGTCACATTGCAAACACATTTCCATTGGCATTTGGTCAATTGTTTTACAGGTGCTTTTTTTATATTTCCATGCTTCTCCATTGTTTCACATCACTATGCTACAAACTGCGGTTAACCCTTAGTCTGCATACAATGCTGACTAGGAAAAGGCTCAGAAGGGTGCAATCTAGCCCTTGTGCACTCTAGATTTTGACAGCACCCCTTAATCCTCGCAAACTTTGCGTGAATGCACATTTAAGTCTGTGAGTTTGGACATTGAGACTGTGCCAGTATTCATCTTATCTGTGTCACTTAGCCAGGTAGTATATGATTTTGTGTGTGTGTGTGTGTGTGTACACACCTGAACGTATGTGTGCCATTGTGTGTGTGTGTGTGTACACACCTGAGCGTACACCTGTGGGTGTGCCTAGGTGAGAGTAACTGCATTCAACATGTCCGTAGTAGTATGTCTATGAGTCACTGTTGTGTGTGTGAGTGTGTTTGTTTCTAGTGTTGGCCTGAATGTTTGTTTATGTGTGCCCTTTCTTGCGCATTAGTGTTGTTTGTGTGTGTGTGTGTGCTGTGTAAACATAAGAGGGCAATTCCACGCAAACGGTCACGTCCGTAATGGCAAAAAAAAAAAGCCATGGTATTTGGATGATGATTTGGATGATTGTGTGAAAAGTTTCATAAAGTTCTACAACCAAGAAGAATGAATTCTCAAATTTTATGTAATCGTCATTCACATCATTCCATACCATGGCATTGTGTTGGCGTTATGGACGTGACAGTTTGTTTGCGTGGAATTGCCCAAGAGGTTCGTGTTTGGCTTGGCCCTAACAATCAGTTCATCGCTTAGAAAGCATCTGTAGACCACACCATGCATGTTCACTTTTGATCTTGCATTCAGTGGTTTGTTCAGCTGCTAGGAGTTTTTCCTCAGCAGTCTGCCCTGTCTGCTGATGTTATTGTCTCGGCAGACTTTATGACCTCATGGTGTGTGTGTGTGTGTTTGTTGCTTGTTGATGGAACCAATTTGCTTATTTCAGGAGCTAAAGGATTTGTATGTGTTGTATGTATAGATTCAAGCTAATCTGGGTCTTCAGCCATGTGCGTTCCATTCCATAGTCTTCAGATGTTTAGAAAAGAAAAACATCTGCTCTCTCTCACAACCCCCCCCCCCCCACCACCACCACCACCACCATCTCCTCACCTCCTCACACACTCACTTACTCACTCATTTACTCACTCACACACACACAAACCCTTCTTTCATTACCATTTTTTCACTGTTCGTCTTCTTCCACCATCCCTTATTCCCTTTCTGTCTCCCTCCCTCACTCTTTTCTCTTTTCATCTAACTCCTTCTCTCCATCTCTCACTCTTCTGCTCTCTTACAACCCCCTCACCTCCCTGCCCCTCCGTCTCTTTCTCTCACCCTCTCCCTCCCCCCATTTTTCTTCTGTTCTTCCTTCTTCTCCTTTGTCTGTCTCTCTCTCTCCTCCTCTTATTCCCTCTCCACTCCCCTGTCTTTCTCCCTCTGTCTTCATCCATCTCTCTCTCTCTCTCTCTCATTCTTCTTTCATCTCTCTCTTTCTCTGTCTTTGTCTTTGGACTCTAGGGAAGTCGAGACAACATGAGTGTTGTTCTTGTGTGTTTGCCAAACGCACCCAAAGTGTCAGAGGAGGCGGTGAAGAAAGATGCAGAGCTAGACAAGCTCCTGGAGTCTCGTGTGGAAGGTGAGCACAGCTGTAGACACACATAAACACACACAGACGCGCACAAATTGCATATGCTCACTCACAGTCCACACACATGTAAGTGTGATCCCTCGGTTCATGGCATGGCTTTTTTCAAAGATTTAGGTCGAGTTCACCTTTTACCCCCTCAAGTGTACACACAGTCCAAACTACAGCACATGGACCCATGTCACAGCAATCAATAGGCCCATTTAACTACAACCATTTTTCCAAGATTTCAGAGGTCTAAGCACAGGTGTTTTTGACAATCTGATTCCACTACACTGAATTAGAATCTTATTGGCTGCCATTAATAGCACCTGTGCTTACCCCGCGACTTCTTTGAAAAATGGTTGCTGTGAAATGCACACATTTTCTAGGAAGTAGCAAAGCAAGTACAGTTATAAGGTGAAAAGGGCATTTTGGCATTTAGTGGGGCAAAGCATTGGGCTAGCGTTTAGCAAGAAGCATTATTAGTGTTAGGGTTTGATAAGCATAACATTGGGCTAGTGTTTAGCAACAAGCATTATTAGTCTTAGGGTTTGGTAAGCATAGCATTGGGCTAGCGTTTAGCAGCAAGTATATTTAGCGTTAGGGTTTGGCAAGCATAGCATTCAGCTAGCATTTAGCAGAACGCATTATTAGCGTTAGGGTTTGATATGTATAGCAATAGGCCAGTGCTTAGCAACAAGCAATAAGTTTGGGTTAGTGTTGGTATAATGCACGGCTACTGGTAGGAAATAAGTTGGGATTAGGTTTTGGTGAGAACAGTGTTGGATAAACAGTAAATTAGCATTTGGTGAGGACGGTGTTGAGTTAGTGTCAGGTTACTGTTGGGTTAAAAAGTAAGTTGGCATTTGGGTTTGTTGAGGACAGTGCTGGGTTAGTGTTGGGTAAAAAGTAAATTAGCATTGGTGGGGACGGAGTTGGGTTAGTGTTGGGTAAAAAGTAAGTTAGCATTTGGTGGGGACGGTGTTGGGTTAGTGTAGGGCCAGTGTTTGGCCAGTGTGTGTCTGGCCTCTGTGTGTGGCAGGGGGAATGGAGTTCTGCTGCTCTGGTGAGGAATGTGCCGTTGGAACATCCAGCTGGCTCCCTTCCCATGCTGTCCCACTGGGCAGCACACAGCCTCACTGGGTTCTCACACACACGCACACACACACAGATGCACAGACAGTTCCTCTCTATCCAACTCCTCCTCCTTATTGTTTCTTTGCTTTGGACTCTCCTGCCTTAGTTTCTGTCTCTCATTCTGTCCGTCTCTCGCTTACACACACACACACGCATACACATAGAGAGACTCTTCCTCTCTCTAACATTGTCATTTTGACACGCCGTACGGACATGCGTATCTGTGTCTTGTCTTGTTTAAACACACTCTTTAATTTTTTGTTACTGTCCAGTTAACTTGAGTCACAGTTCAGTTCAGTATGTGTTTATGTTTAACCAACTAGTTACCTCCTTTATTCTCTGCTATTCTCTCTCTGTCTCGCTCTCTTTCCTCTATCTGTTTGTCACAGAGATTATTGAGAAGGCGGGAGAGGAGGGCATTCCTGATCTGGTGCACGTCATGAGAGTTCTTGCCACAGAAAATATACCCAACCTCCCACCAGGGGGAGGCCTTGCTAGCAAGTAAGACAGTGTGTATACATACACATATGCACACGCACCTCTGCACACACACTTACAGGCACCCAAATGCACACATGAACACACGCACACACACACACAAATTAAACCAGGCTCAAGAAAATAGGAATTTGTTTGTGTGATTGGCTCTCATGAATGTTCGCCTGTTTGTCTGTCTCACTCTTTCTCTTTCTCTCACACACACACACACACACACACACACTTCTCTGTTTTCTTTCTCTGCTCAGGCACGGTGTTATTGAAGCAGTGTACACTCGGCTGAATCCTCACAGGGAAGAGGACGGGGTAAGTGCATGTAAGCGTGTGTGTTTGCGTGAAGGCCACAGATTTCCCACACTCTTGTCCATAGCAGTGGCTTGTGTCTATGGGCTGACTTGTGTGTCGACTACTACCTTTGCCCTCCCCAGCTCCTCCTTGTGTAGTTACATCATACCATGAGACACCTGCAGAGTGTGATGGTTCACAACCCCTTACATCTCACTGACATAATTCTCACATGTTAAACTGATCACTTTTCAGTAGATATTTGAATCCTCGCTTGAAGCAGAATTTTAATGGTTCATTTCTCAGTTTTTTCCTTC
This sequence comes from Tenualosa thibaudeaui, assembly GCA_027481765.1. Lineage (NCBI taxonomy): Eukaryota > Metazoa > Chordata > Actinopteri > Clupeiformes > Clupeidae > Tenualosa > Tenualosa thibaudeaui. The sequence goes on along the minus strand of JAIFZK010000012.1, from coordinate 12,172,907 downwards.
ACTACCTTGTATATATTATATACAATTAATCTGCATACATATATTATATATTTATAATCTTCCCTTCATATTTTAGAAAACGGGAATGTCTAAGGTTTGTTAAAAGACGTTTCTGTTCGGCTTTGGGACACTGTGTCTTACTTCAGAGTGCTGAAAAGGACTGCCACACTCAGAGCTAATGAGCTATGGCTAATAGAGGAGCATACAGAGCCAGGCTCTGAAAGCCTTATGAATGCTTATCTGAAAAGATGCTAAGCTAATGTTGGGTGCTCAAGCCCTTCGTCTTCTGAAGTCACATTACAAGTGATGTTTTTTGCTCCCCTATGGGGAAAACGAACAGAACTGCAAGCTGATCATTAAATTCTGTGGTTTGGAATTATATGTTTTTTGTCTCATGATGATGATGTCATAACCCGAGTCAAAACAACTCAGACACCTTTTACTGTTGCATGATGGGACGCTTGCTGAGAGCCATGTGATCCAACCACACATGAAGTAGCCGTAGTGGAAAACCTTCCACACTATGCCAGATATAGTGTGAGCCTCTGTCTACTTTGGAGGCTAAGGCGTGTGTGTGTGTGTGTGTGTGTGTCTGTGTCTGTGTCTGTGTCTCTGTCTGTGTGTGAGACTGTGCAGAGACTGTGACTTGTTTGGAAAATGATGCCAAAACCATCTCTGTGGTTGCTTGCTACTCCTGTTGGATGTGTTTGTGCGATTGCACCCTCTAGGGGGAGGTGTTCTATACATAGATAGTGGCCTAGCTGTAGCGAGCCGTCTGTCAGTCTTGTTGTTGTGTGTTTGTAGGCCCTTTCATTATTGCATATTTACTTAGGTCTTACTGGTTTGTTCTCGGCAGCATCCGTGTGTGTGTGTGAGAACACCTGCACATGACCAATACCTGCATCACCCTACATGTTCCCCCTTAAATATTGTCTGTATTAGGGCAGTCTTGGATTATACACAGAAACTGCAGTGACAAACATACAAGTCCATATATCATTCTCAATGACCGACAGGCAAGCAGTAACATACACACACACACACACACACACACTCTACTACTCAACTACTACTGGTCAGTGGTATTTTCTAACTGTGTGTGCATTCATTTCCTTAATTAACGCAGCCTTCCTGTTTTGTTTGGTAAGTTTGATAGACAGTTTCCTTGACCAATCACTGCGATGTTCTCTTCCCCTCCACGTGAAGCAGTTTTAGTGAGCTACAACCCCTCCACACACCGTCTTTGCTTACATTTAGCCTCATCAGCAACTCCTAGAATTAGGCTTCCACTGATTTAGATCTTTGTCCGTGTCTTTAAGCCCCAAAAGAGTCAGACTAAGAGTAATAGCTAGACTTGTTTGTATCTCACTAGTTGCTTACCAAACTCTCACCTGGTTAGTTAGAGTAAGGCCTTGGAGCCCAAGCCTTTGAGAGGAACACTTAGATGCATTAGGCCTATTCACACAGTACCTGATACTTCTGTCTAAAGTGAATTACAAAATGAACTACCATTCAAGCCATACAGGAAGTTGCGACCTTAAAAGCTACTTTGCCATAGAAGACAATATGTCCAGTGGATTATGTTTTTTTTAGTGGATTATGTTGAAGATTGAGTGAGAAAAATGTAAAAAAAAAAAAAAAAAAAAAGATGAAAGATTGGTAGTTAAACACTTCTTGCTCATCTTTGTTCACCCACCCAGCACTGGGTATAAGATAAGAGATTGATTTGTCATTCAGTGTTTCGGTTTACTTCAGTAGTTCACCCTTGCCCATTTGCACTCAGAGATGAATGTTGCTGGCTAGTTCCTGCATTGAGACTTCATTTCATTATGCCTTATTATATTTTTTGATATTTATATAATTATATATTTTGTGATGTGATGGAAATGGAGGAAGATGCAGCAAGATTACCTCCATGATATGACTTTGTGTGACTTGTTTTACAGATTGTATGTTAGCAGAGTTTTGTGTTTCGAAAATGTGTGGCTGTGTTTTTTTGTTTAATCGACAGAACGCAGGAGTAACAACAAGGTCGTAGGACTCTAGGGCAACACTTAATTTGATCTATGTGCATCACCTGCAGAGATTTTGCATAATCGTTAAAAGGGGCACCCCTTCTTGAAATTAGTTTTCATTAAAAAAAATGTTGTCAAATAATTGAGACATTGTTTATCCACAACCTTTAGCTTGATGCTAAATGATGAATTATACAGTGTGTCAGCAGATAGTGTATTGAAAATATTCATCTGGAGATGGTCTACAGAAGATCACACATCACAGTGTTGCATTGCATGATGACTGACGGTCTGCCTACAGTTGTAAATATTCTAACAGACTTGGATAGGTCAGGTGATTAATCTCATGTTAATGCCATGCATTCTAAGTATGTTTTGTGTGTGCGTGTGTGTGCGTGTTTGAGGGATAGTGAATGGCTCAGCCACCTCAGTCTTTACTTGACAGCTAAGGTATGAAAAAAGCAAGTGTGATCTTTTAAAACTAGCAACAACATCGTATCTTCAAAAACACATGTTTTCAGAACAGAAGTGTATGGTGTAATGTGAAAGAGAGGGTGGGAAACACTAATGATTCTGCCTGGGACAACAGGTTAGTTTCACATAGCAGTGAAGTCTCAGGAATGAGTTCAGTGGAGAGACTCCATTATGGCAATTTATGTTATTTCTTCAATTTGACACTAACTGAAGCTTTATCATCTATTTGTTGCTGCTTAAAAGTGAAAAAAAAAACCCACAAAAAAACTAAAGCATGAATAAACAAGGTGAACCTTCACTTTCTCTCTCGCTGTCTCTCTTCAGAATGGAGCAGACCTGGAGGACCCCTGGTAGCTGTCCAGAGTGATTGCCCGTCTACCCAGGACTTCTTTTTAGAGAAGACATTTTTGCCTCACTTTCTGTCTCTTTTTTTTCCTGTTTTTCTATGATACCAAGAGATCAATTGGACCAGACATGAAACATTTAAATCCTTTTCCCCCCTTCTTTTTTCTTTCAAAACACGACACAGTCCAAAGGATTGCAAACACCTTTTTTTCTATGAATGGGCTGGAGAAAAAAAAAGAAAGAAGAAAAAAAAAACACACAAAGGAACTTGGGCGTTTTTGGAAAAGTCTTCTCCATGAATAAGAAAAATAACATACACATAGCACACCATAGGAAGACAGTAAAAAACTTGTTTTACTGCTATTTTTTTCTGTTGTTGTTGTAGTTGTTTTTCTCCCGTGGTTGCTGTTGCTGTTGTTTTTCTGTTTTTGAATATTGATGATGATTAGGAGGAGGAGGATGACGATGATGAGGACGTTTGTGATGGAGATGGATCATATAGACACTGGGCCTGAAGCAAGCTGTCTGCGGTGCCTTCTCTGTCACGACGGGGTTGAGTAAACCAATGGGGGCCAGCCCTTTGTGCCCTTTAAAACATGTGGTTTGGGACAGAAGCAGGTGGACGGGGGACAATAGGGACAACATGGGGTCTCCTTCCTCTAATACGCCCCCTCCTCAGACCCAGTCGGGATTGTGGATTTAGGTGGAGGCTTTGGACTGACGTTCCCTTGCCCCACCCCACATCCCCAAATCCCCCCCCCCCCCCCAATGGCTCCTGGAGTCACCTGGGACTGCAAGTAAGCGTGGGGGTTCCACAAGTGTGCGTTGGTGAATAGAACTGGCTGACTTGAAGCTACCATGTTTGGGGTTGATTACTGTGTGCTGTGATTTGTACCCCTTCCTCCCACCTCCCTGTCCCACTCACCCGAGCCCACCTGACCCCACCCAAACACACACCCCTCCCAAACAAGACATTCAAAAAAAGAGAAGTGGACAAGGGTTTTTTTTTTTTTTTTTTTTTTTTTTGCATACACACTGCCTCAGCTTGCTAAGGATTCACGCCCTCTTTCTCTCTCCTTGTGTGTGTCATTAAGCTTTTTAATCCTGCTGGTTAAGAGAGTATAGAATATATGAATATATATAAATATATATATAAAACAATATATATATATATTTTTAAGTTACCAGTTTTTGATTTCCTGTTTAGTTTTGTCTCTTCTACAGTGACTTTTGTGGCCTACTGTGTGTAAAGGAAGTGAGAAATGATGACCAGGTGACGCAAAGAATGAGCTCTGGAAACTTGTGGACACAATAAGCTTTGTGCCATTTATGTGTGTGTGTCAGAGAGAGAGTAGATGAATGTGTGTGTGTGTATGTCTGTGTAGCTTGTAGGTAATTTTTTTCTCTCTGTGTGTGTGTGTGAGTGTGTGTGTGTGTGAGTGAGTGTGAGATGGAGTGCAAACCTGCCGCTCGGGAACTATGGGTATGTTGGGCTAGAAGGGACTGTAGATGCCCTAAAAAGCCACACTCATTTCCAATGCCTCTATCTCTCTCCCTCTCTCTGTCTCTCTCTCTCACTCTCTTTCTCTCTGTCTCTCACCTCTCGCTTTCCTTATAATGCAGAAATGGACTCTTGCAACAACCTGCCTTCATTTGTTTCCGCTCAGAGTATATTGTAAAACTGTGTGATTTCTTTGTTTCCCTGTTTTTTTTTTTTTTGTTTGTTTGTTTTGGTTAGCCAGGCTAAGAAATAGCTTTATGATGAATTCACTTATTATTTCCAGATGCAGCATTGTCATGTAACCTTGAATGTTCAACCACATTTTCAGCTCTCAGAGACACCACACAGAAATCATGAGAAATAACATGAAAAAAAACACAACAAAAACAAAGCTATGAACCTCTGCTGAAAAAAAAATAAAGATTTAGTGAAACCTGTTCTCTCCTCTTCATCTGACGTCTGCCAAATATTGTTGAGTATCTTTCAGTTGTAAACTGATATTTGTGCTGGTGGTGGTACTTTGTCTACAGCATCGTTTTTCTGTACTGGTGAGCGTATGCTGGTGAGTAAAGCATACGCTGGCTTTCGCAACCAGTTACCTCAACCTTAGCCTGTCTATGCATTCTTGGCACTTCCGCTTGATAATCATCTCCCTAAAGTGCTAGTCTGGATTTGATCCCATTGAGCTTGTTGTCTCAACAGGCATTTTAACCTGTCCAGTCAGTGAACAGTGGGAGGTGTTGTGAATGCTGAACTAGAGTGCTATCAGTCAGGGAAAGCTGTCAGCGGCTGATCCAATATTTTTAAACTTAAACACCTCAAGCAAGTATTTGAATGTGACTAACGAATGCCCAGACCCTCGTACAAAACGAAAGTGTAGAACAACTAACAAGAGTGGTTTTATTACTAGGCTACCTCAATCTGAGATAGAGTTTGGTCTGGATATCTAGCTGTCAACTCCTCTGGGTTTAGATCAATGAATGTAAATCAAAATATTTCTGCTGGTTGTTTCTTGATTTCAGTTTTGGGTGTGTTTAGGGTTGGTTGTGTCAGGGATATAAGCCCGTTTTTCCCTCTCAGGCAAATGAGAAGTGCAAATAGGCCTGCTCGCCGGTAACACTTTAGATTAGAGTACACATGTTCCCCATTAACTAGCAGCTTATTACTATGCAAATTAATAACATACTTGTCATTTGTTAGTCATTACAAATCACTTACTAATACCATATTCTGCATTACCTTATTCTACCCATAGTAGGCCATTAACTATATAATATAATATAAACTCTTTAACTGCTTATTCATAAGGTAGTAAGGTTGTATACGAGTTATGATCTCAATATGCTTTGCTCAGTAAGGTCGTAGTACAACAGGAACAGTTCTCAGGAACAGTTACTCTTAATCAAAGATACGTAATTAGGATTTATTTGGACACTATTAGGCACTTGCAGTTTTGGATTTTGTTCCTACGACCATCTTTTCTTAATTAATGGTCTATTATGGCTAGAATAAGGTCATGGAGAATAAGGAATTAATAAGTGACTTGTAATGACTAACAAACGGCTTATATGCTACTTCGCTAGTAATTTGAATAGACTACTAATACAATAATGACTAGGGGTTAAAATACACAATATGTCTGGACTGCATACATATATATGCTCAGTATGCCCCACATTTCCTAGGAGCTGTCTGACACTCAGAAGTTGACAGAGCTCACCTTACTGTGATTTACCATACATTTTACCACCCCCAACGTAACAGCAACTGCATGTTGTTTTTCTGTTGGAGAGAAAGTTGATTCCATGTACAATAAACCACGTCAGGTGGGGTAAAAACAGATGGGCGTGGGGGAGAGGGGAGGAGATGGTGCTGGCGGTATAATAACTAAGGTGGGGTGGAACAAATTGAAGCATTCCACTCCCTTTATTCTCAGAGCGCACTTGTGCTATCCTGACGGACAGTGGAACTCAAAACACCAGGTGAAAGACAACATGAGCTCGGTTGGAGTCACACGTAAGGACTCTTACGAACTTAAAGATGGGGTCGACAACGCTGCATTTGAAGAGGACGGGGGTCGCAAGAGTTCTGAATGCACCGATGCACAGGCTCCTGCTGACATTCCCGTTGACCTCGACGGAAAGGAACAGATTTACAACCAGATCAAACCGTTTGCAGGTATGCCAAAAGAAGTACTGTTGCGGTACTCTGGACAGGCTCGCTATCGACTGCCCCGGGAGATCTTGTTCTGGCTGATCATTGCATGCACACTGGCCCTCATCGCGCTTACCATCACGGTCATCGCATTATCGCCGCGGTGCCTAAGCTGGTGGCAAACCTCACCGGTCTACCAGATATACCCGCGCTCCTTCAAAGATTCCAACGACGACGGCATCGGAGACTTGAAAGGTACTGTGTCAGCCGCACGCGCAGGTTATTTTCTTTATGCAAGTTAAAAACCTTACTAAATTCAGTTGGCACCAGTTTTTGCAATAGGTTTTTTTTTTTTTTTTTTTTTTTTTTTTTTACATAAACACGCTTTATTCCTCAGGTGGTGTGACAGATACAATTAAACCATGATGGACCACCCTGGGTCCATCCAGTCTCATAAAATGTTCCATTTTATGACCTTAGATAGTCATAAAGTCCTCTCTTTGCAGCCCATAATTAGCTGAGTGGCCAGAATGAGGCCCATAACAAACTCATTCATGTTCATCTTCGACAAGGAAGTGTACGGCCCTTATTCCACATTTAAAGCTGGTTTGTTTTCCATCACCATAAACAATTAGGCAATTCCACAGAAAGTGGACTTTTTGTCACATTTATAGCCCCAATAAAATGGCATGGTATTTGTATGAATGATTGCATGAAATTTGAGTATTCTCTATTTTTATATAGAATTCACATAATCAAAAAACATACAAAAAATTAATACTACAAATACTATTTCATAATACATATGAATATTTCTTATGTCTGTCACAGCCATAACATGCCCACATACATAGTCAGACATAATTCTTGTAGTCTTAAAAAAATAAACAGCTCTAATTCTGGGGCTATACCTAGCATCAAATTTATTATTACATTGCATGAACATTGATAGTTGACAAATGTAAGTTGCTTTGGATAAAAGTGTCTGCTAAATGCATAAATGTAAATGAACATACACCTGTCTAAGCACTGAGGACCTCGCCTGGTAACAAGAGCCAGCTACTGAAATGAAATAAATGAAATGTTGAAAGAAGACCTGAAGGCTGGATTAAGGTTAAGAAGGCCTCCATGTCTAGGCTCAGTGAGGTATTGGAGGGATATTTCCTGTTCTCCCAGCATGCTTTGTGTGGGCGATGTCATGAACCCATCATCTGCTTTCAACTGAGAAAGCACTCACTGGTGCATTCTCTGAAAGCCTTAGACAGTATTCAATCTGAGACAGAGAGGAAGAGAGAGAGTTTTTGACAGTCCCCTAAACTATGTGCATATTTGTGCACCTCTCTTGTATGGCCCATTAATCTATATGAGTAATAACCAAATGACCAATCACTGTCCCATTAACAGGCATTCAGGACAAACTGGATCATTTTAATTATTTGAACATCAAGGCCATTTGGATCAGTCCATTCTACAAGTCCCCAATGAAGGACTTTGGCTATGATGTGGAAGACTTCCGTGACATCGACCCCATTTTCGGAACCATGGCAGACTTTGATAATCTTCTTGTTGCTATACATAATAGAGGTCAGTTCAGTAGTTGCTTTATACCACACTATGTTCTTAACTATATTAACAATAGAGCCATTAAGTAGATATTAATAGTTATTCATCCTAAGTAACTATTTATATAACAGTTATTAAATAGTTATTAATGTAAAATGTTATCATTAATAAATAGTTATTATTCTGAGGCCTGTCCAAATTACCTCTGTGTTCCTCTGGCAGGACTGAAGCTCATCATGGACTTCATTCCCAACCACAGCAGCGATAAGCATGTTTGGTTCCAGAAGAGTCGCCAACGCGAGGAGCCCTACACTGATTACTACATCTGGGCCAACTGCACCAAGACCACACCACCTAACAACTGGGTAAGAGGAATGATGCCCAGTGGGTTCAGGTGGACTGTGTGTGAGGCAGCTTCCAGGGGCTCATTTCTACCATGATAACTGGTACTCTTGTGCTATGTGGTGTGTGTGTGTGTGTGTTTGTGTGTGTGTGTGTATAAGAGAGAGAGAGACAGCTGACATTGAGACAGTAAGAGAGAGAGAGAGAGAGAGACTGATATCTATATATCTATATAGATGAGTTCTCTGAGTTGATATATATCAACTCATATATATATATATATATATATATATATATATATATATATATATATATATATATATATAGATGAACTGTATATGAACTGACACACATCTCCTTGACCAATCATATGCCTCATACACACCCTTTTATCTAAATCCCAATCCAATCCCAATCTCTGATGTGAGTTTCTCCTCCGTAGGTGAGTGTATTTGGGAATTCCTCGTGGGAGTACGATGACGTTCGGGGACAATGCTACTTGCACCAGTTCCTGAAGGAGCAGCCCGACCTAAACTTTCGAAACCCTGACGTCAAACGAGAAATGAAGGTAAGATGCTCTTAGTCCCTTGTCTTGGGATCCAATTGTAGAGAGGGACACAGACACCACTGCGTGTGCCAGGACCCCAGAAGGCACAGAAAGCCCATATTTTCATTGAGGCTGTGCTTAGTGCTAACCTGATGCTACCCTAACTGTGTCATAGGGTTTATATGACTAAGGAGAGAGAGAGAAAAAGAGAGAGAGAGAGAGATTGTGTGCGTGTGTATGTGCAGATACATTCTTCCCTCCTCTATATTGGACTGGACATTCTGAATGAGAAAAGGTGTATTGCTTAGTCAAAAAGTTCCCCTTATCTATTGCTAGATTACTATACATTTTGCAGTGTCATTTTATGAAGGTCATGTGAAACGAAAATTTGTGAGCCCAGACTGCTGAATGCTTGTGCACCTTGACAGTCGTGATACTGGTGATCCCTGTTGCACTGTTGCAGTGAGGGAGAGGTTTTTGCTTTGGCCTCACAACTACATATTATCTTTCCTCAGTTTACACCATGTTAGGTATTGACAGGTTTGGAGATAACTAACCAATGTGTTTGTGTGTGTGTGTGTGTGTGTGTGCTTGCTCATGTGGGTGTGCATGTTTGGGTGTGTGTGTTATCTACATGGTTTACACATGCCAAGATTAGTAACATATTTACTTGCAAAAATGCACTCAACTCAGAGATTCATGTGTTCACTCTGTTGCTGTCTCCCTCTCTCTCATTCTTGTCCACACACACTCTTATTGTTATCTTATTTCTATGATGTAAGATAAAAGAGCCTTTCTAAAACTGGACCTCTTGTTTCTGCTCAGTAGGCTGGTGTCTGGGTGTTTTTTTATGTTCTATCAGACTGTTACTGGGACTTTTGCATGAAGTGCCAGTATCAGCACTACCTGGATAACATCAGCACACATAAACAAGAACCCAAGTTTGGCACCCACACTCTACAAGAACAAAACATTGTTAACACACACAGTCTTTCAAAAGAGTTCAGAGAGTCTTGCACAGTGCAGTGAGTCTGGCACAGAACTCTGTAAAGTGTGTCTGAATCCCGATCCTGTGATTACGTTGAGATATACCCCGCAGTGCAATCATTACATATGAAATAATAACCAAGTGCTTGAATATGTTCAAGAGGTGCCATTTTCTTGATGCATAATTAGAGAGTTATTTGTAAGACAAAACTCGTAGTGTAATTGCCATCAGTGATTTTGTTTGCCCCTCGTTAATTGTTAATTGCTAAACACCAGAATAACAATAGATGTGATGTTTGAATCAAGGGTACATACCATCTTGACACAAGTCATTACACATTGCCCCAGTGACAATCAGTGACATTTTAAAGATTTTAAAGACACAGGGGTTTAATTCATGCATTTTATATAAGCTGTAAAATTACATGGGCACTTTCAGCATCATGTATTTTCATGGTAACGTTACATGTTTACATCATACAGATTCAGGCCTTTCTGTAGATACTTATAAGTAGCTTATACGACAGTCTTTAAGACACAAACATTCACAATGCTATTAAGATAAAACATATACAATACAATAGAAAATGAAATGTTTTTTGTACTGATCAAATTTACAATCTGCACTGGAGGGAGACAGCCCACCACCAAAGAACCAAGCTTGAACTTGCTGTAGACCATGATTCACTTAATGCCAAAATGGCAGCTCTCAGCTCTTGTTGTCTGCAGTAAACAGCTACTGACTGTATTTCACCACTGCATGCAGGATGTCATTCGCTTCTGGCTGGACAAGGGCGTGGATGGATTCCGCATGGACGCAATCAAGCACATGCTTGAAGCAGCGCACCTGAGAAATGAGCCCCAGGTGAACCCCAACCAACCACCAGTAAGTCATTGCCTCCTCTGCACATCATGCTGTCCAGTGAGGGATCCCTGGTTGGTAAAACATGTTGGCCTCATAAGAGCAACACTGATATCAGCAATCTTTCAGAAAACTTTTAAAACTTTTAGAAAATATCTTAATTTGCAGAGATTGTAAGCTGCCATTGCCATTACATCTCATTACTTTCTGGGTAACAAGTGATTCCACCTGGTTGAAATTGAGGTTGTCTATGTGCAGCAACAGTTTGGACATTGATTAGTTCACTTTTTACAACAATGGCAGTTTATGAGTGAAGGGCTTTTCTTACCTTTTAATAAAATCAAAAACATTTTAAGTGTTTTCAAATCCTGTTTATGTAGCTGATGCCAACATTAATCTTACAAGGCTAACATGTCTTCCTAGAGGTGATCCATTTAAACAGCCACATGACACACAGTGATCTGTAAGACTACTCAGCTTTTTAAGTGAACTGCCATCTTGCTGTGCCTGCCTTTGCTATTAGGGTGGTCTGCATTGGCATTTGCACACAAGCAGTTTGCAGTTAGTACTCTTTTATTTGAAGCATGTAACATGACAGTGCAAGCACATAGGTGATCAAGAGGAAAAACACTGACAAAAACATTGCAGAACACACAAGTGTGAGAAATCCCGGGATGAAAGCCCAGGATGATGACATCATCATAGGCTGACTCTCGCTTCTCTTGAACTTTGCCCTCACATCTGTAGGTGTCATTTCTCCCTCTGCCTCATTGAACTTGAACCTATTGAACCTGTTCAGTGCATGAATGCACAATAAATCACACTGGACACAGTGACCACTGACATGTGATGTGTGTCCACAAATAATAGCATATGTGGAGGAACCTGCAAGCAAAATCTGTCAAATCTGTGTCCAGTGAGTTCTCTAACTGGAACCCTAAGTTCATGTCTCACCACTTAGTCAGACCAGACCCAATTTCCCTGGAGTACCAGACTCCTTTACACAAAGTAAGTGCACAGTAAGTGCATAATCCAAGCTTCTGCTTTTGAAGTTATTGGTGTCTTTGCTAGGGATCAGGCCTTGGGCTTTGACTCTTAATGTGCCTCCTATAATGCAAAAAGGACACAGTGAACTGTTGTCGGCATGTCTTGGAGATCATGTAGAGTTCAAAGAAACACTAAGCTTTTACAGTTTTGGTACTTCAGAGCATTCGCCTGACATTTGCCCCATTGATTTTATTTCAAAGATGAAAATCATACGAATAACAAATAATATCAAAATAATCCATGAAGAATAATGAACAAGCGTTTCGGCTTTCACGCTTTAGCTTAGTCATCTGGTAAGGTTCAGCTACGTTTTGTACACATGTGATTATGGGCCATATATCACTGTTCCTGACTATACACATAGCTCATAAACATCTTGGCCTTCTCCTAACCCCAAGACTGAAGCTGCTGATCATGACTTTAATCACCAAGAACAGTTGAACTCTGAAGCTCAAAATGAAACCAGCCTCAGTCAAGCTTTGTTTTGTAATCCACACCGGGACTGGACAAGTGACACCAAATCCTCCCCAGGCTAGCTAATCTTCCTCCCTTCCTGGTCAGTGTGAGGCACACAAGACTTAGAGAAAAAAAGCTCAGAGATTTTAAAAAGTCATGTGACTGATGCCTGACTTTTAATGTTTGCTGAGGTTTCATGATTTGGTCTTTCATTTTGTTCCGTAAGCTCTGCTTGCTTTCAGCACTTCTCTGCTTCTGTGAGAAATCTTTTCTTTTTTTTCATTCTTTTTGCTGTATAAGTGTGTCCGGTGAGAGGGGCAAATGCATGTGTGTTGACCTCCCAGGGTCCCAAGAGAGCTTGTGTTCACACACACACACACACACACACACACACACACACACACACACACACACACACACACACACACACATACACACACACATAGAAAAAAGGGGATTATGAAGGGGCATATTTCTGTGGATTTGGTGGCGGCTCAACCTCATTATTCTAATGCTGTGCAATTACATCAAGTCTGAGCCCTCTGTCTCCACTTCGAGGGGGAGGTCGGTCTTGGGTAGTACACACACACATACACACACACACACACACACACACACACACACACAATAGGAACCACTGAATCCCCCTGAACTCCTGCCTTATCTCTCAGGGCTGTCCTTATGACCCTGGACAATGGGAGGGAGAAAGAGAGAGAGAGAGAGAGTGAGAGAGAGATGGGGAAAGTGAAAGAGAGAATGAGAGAAAGGAGAGTTTGAGCAAGAAGAAGGAGAGAGATAATGAGAGAGAAAGTGTGAGGAAGCGAGAGTGAGAGTGAGACTGAGTGAAAGAGAGAGCGGGTTAAAGTAAAACTGCTGGCGACTGCACTCTTTTCCCCCTGTGATTAAATCCCCTGCCGTATCGTTAGTCTTTCTCGCACGTCTTTGTCCGTGAGAGTGAAGGGGAGAAGCTCAGGTGAGGAAGTCATTTAAGGGGTTTTGGAATCAGCTAATGCCCAAACCCTGCGCCAGCCAACCGAATCCGTACCATTATCCTCCCTAGACGGCAGCCTGGCGGACTACCCCATCGCTCGAAAAAGCTCAAATGTCCTCTACCTTCTTCTCTTCCTCCCTTGCTTATTTTCTGCATTAGTGTTATCATACCCTGAGACCACAGCTATGGGTCTCTTGTTCTCACTGTTCTGCCCTCCCACTCTGGTCAGATCTGTTCTGAACATTTTGCTCCATACTGTTCTGTTCTGGAATGTTCTCCTGTAGGTAGATGTTTGATGTGTTAGGCATCTCTAAAGGCCGTGGAAGTTCATTTTTGGACTATTTGAACTGTGTTTTTTGACATATTTGATATATTTGCTTTCAATATCTGCTGCCTTTGAGACCTTCTTCAGGTCAAGGTGTCGTAGAGATGAAGCAAATCAGGGCAGGTTTCTAAAGTCAGATGACAAGATATCAGATTTCATATCCGCCTTCTTGATATACAGTAATTTACCCATAACCCCCTGTCTCCATCTCAATCCATCACCACCTCCTCTCTTTCTCCAGGAAGAGGTGGATACTGAGTTTGAGCTGTACCATGACTACACCTACACCCAGGTGGGCCTCCATGACATCCTAAGAGAATGGAGGGCTGAACTAGACGTCTACAGCCGAGAGCCAGGGCGTTACAGGTACCAAACAACCTCATTGCTGCCCATGTTTTTCTTTTCTTACAATTAGCATGCTTTAGGTTTTCTCTGTAAGATTTTAATTTGTTTGCTAAGCTGTCATATCAGCCTTCAGATTTCATGGTTATGCCCTTCATTTCAGACTGTTATTGATGAGCTACTCTTTTAGCATGGTGGTTAAGTGTCATAACAAGTTCATTTGAAAATGGAAAATAAATTCAATCAAGTAATTATTTAGTCCTTATAAACTCTTTACATATAAGAATCATATAAATGCAGCCATTGTTTTGTGTTGATGAATTAGCAGACTACAATAGCAACAAAAACGATAAGAACTGATTGTGTATACTACTGTATGTAAAAGCATACACTTCTTCAGGGGGTAACTGTGAAAGTCTGTGATGTTCACCCAGGTTCATGGTGACGGAATCATATGATTACGAGGAGATTGAGAAGACAATGATGTACTACAACACAGACTTTGTGAGGGAGAGCGACTTCCCCTTCAATTTCTACCTGTTGGATCTGCCTGAGGGCCTGTCTGGGCAGAGGGCCCACGAGCTGGTCAGCCTATGGATGACCAACATGCCCAAGGGCAAATGGCCCAACTGGGTGGTAAGTAGTGTGAGAGAGTAGACAAGATACAGTAAGATATACCTTATTTATTCAGAATTCAGAGGGAAATAAAGTCACAGCAGCACTGTTCACACACACACACACACACTCAAAGGGAATAAATATGGATAGAGATCTGTATGACTGTTTTAAGAAGTAGTTGGGCAGACTGCTATGATGGGTTTAGTAGAAACAGAAGTACATGGGGCACTGTGGCTCAGTGGGATAAGGCTTCATACCATAAACCTGGGGACCCATGTTTGAGTCCAACCTGCAGATCATTTCCCAATAGTTCCCCATCTCTCTCTCTCACTCATTTCCTGTAACTTTCTAGTGTCCTATCATAATAAATGTAATATATATATATATATATATATAAAAGCAAAATGGAAATGGATATACTGCTCAGTATATGCATGATATTGTAAACTGGGTTGGGTTAGAACTTAGTAAGTAGTTGTAATTCATAGTAGTTATGAGTGTGAATGGCTCTCAGAAACATGGTACCATATGAATAAGAGGACCTTAGAGAAAAATTATGCTCTTGTTTGTGAAAAAAATGAATAAAAGGAGTTAATGATAGAGATATAGGAGACATTAATCTCTGTTCATAACCCTTTATTCCTTATGGATATTAGGTAAAGTGTTCCCAACAAGGGCTTTGCAGATTCACTTCATCTGCTCTTGTAATTGGTTCTTCTGTTGAGGTGGGGAACCACGATAAGCCGCGCATGTCATCCAGCGTGGGGAAAGAATACGTCAATGCCATTAACATGCTGATGCTGACCCTTCCTGGCACGCCCACTACCTACTACGGCGAGGAGATTGGCATGGAGAATATCCATGTGAAAATCGAGGACATCCAGGATCCCTTTGGGAAGTTTGACCCTGTGAGTGTGTACGCTGCCTGGACCTATCTGTTCTTGTCACACATCCAACATGTAAAGTAGTCGTTTCCTGTTTGAACCTAGATTCTCATTTTTTGGAAAATTTGATTGTCTGTCAAAGTCCTTGGATTTTTTTGTGCTGTGTGTTTCATCTGTCTTTTGATGTAGAATGGTACTATTAGAGCAATAGAGAGAGAGATCTAATTGGCCCTGAGTTGCCTCCTACCTGATTTCACCTCATAGGTGTAGCACTCGATGTCCCATGGATTCTGATTGACATTCTTTTCAGTAGTGTTTCTGATTCTAAGTTCTGATTCTGCTCCATTCCACCTGTAGAATAAGACCAGAGACCCGTCAAGGTCACCCATGCAGTGGAGCAGTGATCTCAATGCAGGCTTCAGTGGGAACCAGTCGGGAACGTGGTTACCCATCAGTCCCAACTACACCACCATCAACGTGGCGGTGAGTTGATGTCAGAACGCCAGCCAACAGGTTCTATTAGTGCACTAAAATTGTATTGTTTTAGATTAACTACTAATCTGCCAAGCACTTTTATTGCAGTCAACTCTGGGATGCAATGCTTATGTGAGGCAATGACCTATCTGATTCTGTCTGTGTCTGTCCCTCTGAAGTTCCACTGTTCTGAAGTTCTAAGTTCTTGTTCCTCAGGCCCAGATGGAAAACTCAAAGTCGGTGCTGGAGCAGTACCGGCGCCTGAGCCTGCTGCGAGAGTCGGAGATGGCGCTGCATCGTGGCTGGATGTGTTTCGTGTGGTCAGACGCCAATGTGTTTGCGTACCTCCGTGAGCAGGACGGACTTGCCCGGGCGTTCCTAGTTGTGATCAACCTGGGTCAGGCTGCATTTACAGACCTATCCTCGGTCTCAGGCCTACCAGGTCAGTTCCGAGTTCACACCAGTACCATGCCAGAGAACCAGGGGAAGAACTATGACAAGGCTTCCATTCCCACAGCGAAGGGGGAGGGGCTGCTGCTGGAGTTCTCATCCAATCAGAGGTTCCACACCAGCCACACCTCCAACTGCTACATCTCAGAGAGGGCTTGCTACCTGAGTGTGTTGGACATTATGTACAAATGCTGAGTGTGTGTGTGAGTGTGTGTTGTGAGAATGAGTGTATTTGTGTGTCTGTCTCAGATCACAGCACTGATCAAAGTAATTAAAAAAGAAAAAAAAGCACAAAGACAGAATTTTCTTTGTTTGTCAGCCTATTTGTAAAAATAATAAAAAGGAAAACTTAATTTAATATAAGCATTTGGCTTCTCTTTTTTATGCAAACAAAATACATGCTGTATATATGTAAGAGATAATGTATTGTCTGCCGATCATATAGGAAAATATTTCTAGTATTGTTCTGAAGGGAAACATTTTTCTATAATGACCGGCAGACAATACATCATCCTGTTTACTATATGGCTACTTGCGACATAATGACAACAGAAAACTTCGTCTTTAAAATTTAATTTGTTACCGTTTCATGGCTACTGCGGATAAACAAATAGTTTGCAACTTGAACTAGAACATGAGACATTCTTTAGAACGCATCTTATCTCCAAGTTCCATTATGATAAGCAGGGGCGGAGCCAGGGCAGGGGCTGGGGTAGCACCACTTGAATCTGATTGGCCACCCCAGGTGCACCCCTGAATTTCATTCTGATACTGATGATTGACAGTTCACTGCAGGTCTTTGTAAGAAGCGCTTTTTTTAAGATGGACAGCAAGGAAGTGTGAACATTTGAAGCAGTCAAGTCACTGTGAGGAAATTGAGAGGTTCTACAGTGAAAATATCATTATGATGTTTTAAGGAGTAGCACAATAGTCAGATAAAAGATGTAATTTGTGCAGCTGTACATTAGGAAGGATAACTTCTCAAAGTCATTTCTATGTGAGATATGGTGGCCATTCAACATTTATATGGATAAATTAACCACCACACACATCACATAAAAGTTTATAATCTGAGCTTTCAAATGGTACTAGTTGCTACTTGCTGTGATAAACGGTTTGTGAGAAAATTAACTTTAAACTTTGAATTGAGCATATTGCGTTGTTCTCTAAAATCAACACCCCTTTTCTCTGGTGAACTGTTCTTACAGTATTCATAACACATACCATACCACATATCATGTGAATTACATCATCTAAACTTTCCAATACTAGATGCTATTTACTGTGATAAATGACAATAAAATGAACTATGAAATCACATTGTGTGTAATCATATTTTATTCTGAAGAACTCCATTCTTCTTAGTTCAATAGCTCAAGAACTTTACAAACTTTTAAAGAGATGTCAAAACATCTTAACAATCTTATTGAATACAAAGCTAAATATATTTCGAGCACAGTAAACATAGTTTAAAAATACTACTACTAATACTACGGCTACTGAGAGCTCTGAGAGCTTGTTTGCTCTTGTGTGAAGTATACTATTTACTTCAGGGCTACGATCTAACTAAATATTTATATGGTTGCATTAGTTTGGAAGATATTTTTAAGGTAGTCTACATGTGAGTATGTGTATAATTTAGAATGGGTTACACATTTTTTGTCATATTCTGTGGTCCCCCTGAAATAGCCTTGACCACCCCCCTGGCCACCTAATGTACAAAAGTCTAGCTCTGCCACTGGTGATAAGTGAATGATCTCTACTTGCTACTTTCGCAGCGGTTATACAGAATTATTATACAGAAATAACTGACCTCAGGACGTTGGGAAGGCCCATTCAAAGTGAATGGAACCTCCCACAGCATTCTGGAGAACTATATAATAAATATATATTTACATACATATACGAAAGACAAAAACCCAACAGTGTCTAACAACAGCACACAGGTACCCAGGAAGACTGAAGAACATTTGAATGAAGCAGCTTTACACTTGGAACTTGAATCAGCCTTTATGTTTCTTGTGACCAACCACTTGGTTTAGGCCCAGCTCTGTGTGCAGAAAAGCCATCTGTCTGGCACTCTGTAGCGGAAGACAGGAAGAGATTATCTTTCTAAAAGGGCCATATTGCTACACGGATGACAAAAGCACCAGTACATTGGTTCAGACAATCATCAGGGTGTATCTCGAGGTGCTCAGTATTTTGGACCAATCACAGGCGTTTTTAGAAGGGTAAATCTTAGATAGACACAAAAATGACCCAATTACTATTGAAACTGACACAATATGCCTTTTTTTCTAATGCTCCCGTAACAGAACAGAATTCACTGATTGACTCTCTGGAGACACCAGAGGTGAAAATCAAAGCCAAATGCACAGATCACAGATTACAAACTACTGAGGCCCAAATCACAGTTAACCACACAGTTACATAATACATGACACAACAACATACAGCTAACCTGGCTCAGAGTTCACCAAGTTTTTTTTTCCGTTTTAATGGCAATATTTGGTGAGATGGCTGCAATCAAGAAGTTAATGTGTTACGCAGTTCGAGATAAGAGATAACCTCTTAACCACATGTTAACCACACGTTGTTTTTTAAAAATCAAACCTTTCATTTACAATCAAAGACTAGGCCTTGACCAAGCTATCATTGAAATCATTTGCATGACCACTGCATTACAGATTACACAATCTAGATAAGCTCAGGAACATCTTCAGATATGACCTTCATTTACAAGGCTAAAAGAAAAGACACAAGACAGATCTGAAGACCCAGGATACATTATAAGACTGAATCCATGAATGTCCTTCATAAAGATCAAAACATACGATAAAAATCGTACAGCCGACCTACAGTTTAGTCGGTATGACATTTATTAAAACTGAATTAACACAATAATACAATGGTGTCCATGTCCTTTGTACCTACATGTACTGCTGTTTGCTATAAAAGTGTACTAGACGTCGTGACTAGGCATACCTCACACAAGGACATCTCAAAGTCCTCCGGCCCAAAATGGTCTCCGCCAGGCTGCAAGTCCAGAATGATATGAGTCTCTGGCTCTGGTGCTGCAAACGATGGGAGATATTTGTTTTGAGACTTGTTTTAATGTTTGATTATTAAATGTACTGTATTCTACCGGCCAGTTGTTATCAATGCCAGTCACGGACACCACATGTCGATCTACTGTCCAAACTCTGTAATTTGTGAATGTTTTAGCTGCACATTTGCCCCAGTAGCATGAGACCTGTCTATAATACTGTTATTACAACTAGGGGTGGGAATCAAGAACCAGAAATCGAGTGGAATTGAGAATCGAAAGCTTCAATTTACTGGTATCGTATCCCTCGGACATAATTAATTTCTCTTGTCAATGCCAGCATGTTTTTCAGACCATTGTCAATGGGTCTTTCAGACACAAAATTGGGTAACACAGCTCTACATTGTTTTCCTCATTCTAATAAGCTGCTATTGTCACCTTAGTGGTACAGGCTATATTATTGGCCTATGTGGTGATACTGAAATCTGTGTAGACTACTTTCTAAACAGCAAGGAATTGATAAGAGAATTGATAAAAGCAGATTGCTGATCTGCTGAAAAGCAGAATCGATAATGCCATTGATATTGATAAATTCCTAAAATGATCAATTCCCACCCCTAATTACAACGGAATTACACAAAATCACCTGTGGCCAAGAGCAGAGTAAAGTAAGAAAGAGTAACAGTACTATCTTAGATACTATCTTAGACATCAGACATTAGATGCTATGCCATGCTTATTGGCTGGGAGAAGGCAGATGTGTAACAGCAGATATCAGTGTTTATTTTGCCTTGAGGATCCATTTTTGATGGCTCTGTGAATGGAGAGATTGGGCGATTTCAGCTCAGATTTCCATGACTCCCAAGATATGGAGGAAATGTGGGCCAATGAGTGTGGATACTGTAGAATAAGGGACAGCAGAGAGAAGTGAACAGAAGATGGAGAAACTAGAGGAGAGCATCTATTTCCTGGTGGCTAGCCCAGCACTTACCTCTTCCTGTTGTGTGTATGTTAATGTGTGTGTGACAGGCTGTGATAGTGTATGTGTGTGCCTCTGTCTATATGTGTGTGTGTGTGTGTGTGTGTGTGAACAGAGATGAGATGAGTGTGTGTGATGAGACGATGCTGCTGAGAGCATCACACACTTAATCCCCCCAAAACTCTTCAGTTATCTCACACACACAGTCTTATCTTGGACACACACTTGCTGGGGGTGCCCATTCCTCTCTCTTCTTCTCTCACACACACACACACACACACACACACACACACACACACACTCATGTGTACACACACACACACACACACACACACACACACACACACACACACACAAAAACACACACAGACACACACTCTCCCTATCTTTATTTCCCCACTATGAATTGCTCTCTCTCTCCTCTGAGAGTCTCTGTCTCTCTCATTCTTTCATCTCTGCTGAGCCTCTCAGACGCGTGTTTCACAAGTGTCCTCTTGACCTTGAGCAGGCCCAGTGTATTGTTCCTTATCTCCCGTGATGATTCTCTATCTCATAAACTTGCTAATCGCTGGGGCTGGGAGAGTGTGATCAGCATTTAATCGACCACTAGGAACACTGACAGATTAAAGACAGACAGACACACAAAATTTCTCACTGTGTTTGTCTGTGTGTGTCTGTATGTAAGAAGAGTGTGTGTGTGTGTGTGTGTGTGTGTGTGTGTGTGTCTGTATGTAAGGAGAGTATGTGTGTATGTGTGTGAACCTGCACATGTGTGTGCGTGTGTGTGTGTGTGTCAGAGATAATTAATGAGAGAGGGAAAAAGGAGAGAGATTCTGACACAAGGGGAAAAGAGAGCAGAAATCCGCTGACTGCAAGGTGACCTCAGCATTTTCTCACTCTCCTTTCTCAGTTTCAGAATCATCAGAAGTGAATCCTGTCTTATTTCACTAAAGGTAAAATGTGTTGCTTTTTGTTAAAGTTCCATTGTCATTACTGTTATACTATTATTGTTATTGTTATTACCTATAATTCATCATTCCAGTCATGGTTTTATGTAGTAGCTTCATCCTCGTCACCTCCATTTTGTGTGTAGGTGAACATCTGCATATGGATTGTACTAGTATCTATATTACTGGTACTATTTCTTTATGTTAACTACTCACTGGACTAAGGATGGAAATGAGTTATGTTATGTTATGTTATGTTATGTTATGTTATGTTATGTTATGAATGAGGCATGAATGAGTCCTGTCACAAACAAAACAAAACAAAACAAAACAAAACAAAAGAAACAAAATAAAAGAGGATAAGTGTGAGGTCAGGCCCCTGCTGGTATCATTAGCGTGTGGATGCTAATGTGTGTGTGTGCGCGTGTTCTTACTGGGCATGCTCAGGTTGGAGTGTGTGTCCACGGCAGTCTGCAGCTTCGCAACATACTTCTCCACACCAGACACAGGCACTCGAAGGTCCTCTTTATAGGCTGTGATCAGCATAGAGGGGTAGTGCTGTAAAAACACACACACACACACAGTCAAATATACACCACTACCCACATGCACTTATGAACATGCAAACACACATAATCACTCCCTTTAAAGCACATACACTGTACGCATTCACTTCCATATTAACATATACTCACCCTCTCTCTCACACACACACACACACTCACACAGTCAAATATACACCACTACCCACATGCACTTATGAACATGCAAACACACATAATCACTCCCTTTAAAGCACATACACTGTACGCATTCACTTCCATATTAACACATACTCACCCTCTCTCTCACACACACACACACACACACACTCACACAGTCAAATATGCACCAGTACCCACATGCACTTATGAACATGCAAACACACATAATCACTCCCTTTAAAGCACATACACTGTACGCACACACACACACACACACACACACAACATTTAGCTTGTGCACAGAGAACAGAACCATGCATCTGTGTGCTGCAGAAGAGAGAAGCAGGCCCACCTGTGGTGTGATGTTACAGCACGGACAGTAGGAGGTGATGTTGTCCCTGTGCTGAGGGCTGCTCAGGGGGTCCCCCCACTCCCCTCTCTCCTCCACGGTCAGGGGCAGAGAGGGGTCCTGCATGGTGCCCAGAACATCCAGAAACGGTGCCTGATGAAAAATAAATTTCTTCTCTCACATTTGTCAGGCAAGCAGCTCACAAACCAGATGCCAGACACTACTTCACTAACACCCTTCTTTGTACAACTGAGGACTGAAATTTCCACTATCTCCTGATCAATGACAGCAAACACTCTCCTACACAAAGACTTGCTTTACAACTGTAAGTGTATCTACATGTGTGTTTCCTTGTGAGTGTGTTTATGTAGACGTGTCTGTGTGTGTGTGTGTGTGTGTGTGTGTGTGTGTATATGTATGTGTGTGTGCTTTCATGTGTACTCATGTTTCCTCACCTGCACAGTGACAGCCCTGATGAGCTGAGGCTGCTGGTTACACAGCGCCCCCACCAGGACAGCTCCAGCACTGCGGGCAGTCAGGGCGGTACGGCCCGGTGTGGACACCCCCAGAGTGTGGAGCCTCTGGATGCAGGCGGCCAGATCCTCCACCCCTCTCTGCTTCGCCTCCAGACGCCCAGACCGGTGCCAGCCCAGACCCCGCTCGCCTCCACCCCTGAGATAGAGAGAGACAGAGAGGGAGGGGTGGAGTGAGGGAGAGAAAGATGAGGAGAAAAAGAAGGTGTAAGAGAAGGAGAAATGCAGAGGGAGAGAGAGATAGGGAGGGAGAGAGGGAAGGATGGAGAAGGGGAGAGGGAAGAAGAAGAAGAGAGGTATGATAGATAGAAGAAGGGAGAGTGTTTTATATATTGGTGACACTGTCACCATACATTGTTTGATACACTCACAGTCAACCTGGCAAAGCTCATTTCAGTGCTATCCACACCAATATAATTAACAGACAACATGCTCAGGTGAGCTGAGAATGAACTGCTCAGTGGCCACTGGGATTTGTAGTACAGGGCACAATGGCAGAGAAGAACCAAAGTCTGCATTTATTATCTGTTATGGTGAGACTTCAGAACAGTACACGTTTCCCATAGTTCATAGCGAATGAATCCCGATGTCCTAACCCTGAACCCTCAAAGATTTAAGCCCTCTGCGCATCAGCATGGATAAGCCAATCATTAAGTCAATTCATGTCAGTTAAGTCTTAGAGGGCTCAGGGCTTTGGGCTTGGAGGGGACATTGAGATTCAGTTAACAGTTGAATTCAACATTACCTGACTTAATCAAGTCGGCTGCAGCCAGCAATGCATTTTGGGTTGAAAACGACAAAAATAAGTGATGGAAATGGGAACACGAAAGGGCTTTCAACCCAGAATGCATCACTGACTGCAGGTGCCTTGATAAAGTCAGATAATGTCAAATTTACCTGTTCTTTTCTGGTCTGCACAGATGACCCTGAGTTGTCGTCTAATACCTGACGTGGCAGTAGGCCAGGACCCATCCACGCTCCAGCAGAAACCTCTTGTCAGGACTGAAAGCCATGTTAAGCTCCAGGCCGTAGGCTCCATACACATGCACAAGCATGGCCACTGACCTCAGGTCAGTCAGAGGCGGCCTGTGGAGAAGGGTGATGGGCACCATGGTGCCATCCTACAAATGAGAGAGGGGCAGAAGGAATAGTGGTGTTTTACCTTTGGTGTATGTTATAACATACCAATAACACCACCAAGGGAGGAGTGTAGTGGGGCTATTATATACTTAATAACATGATAATAAAACATTAAGCACAATAAATATAGGCCTTTGTAAATAAAAGCAACTTCATGGATAATATAAGAACAGAGTATACACAGGTAAATAAATGCATCTAACACTTCTTCTACCACTATAATTACTGGTATAGTTACATTACACTGTGAATAACCTAGCCTAAATAGCTAGATGTAGCAGTAGCAAATGGTTTTACACACACACACACACACATGCACACACACAGAGATGAAGAGTGCACTGGGCAATAATGAGAAAAAGTGATGATTCCCCTTAGGGGGGAAATCTGACCCTGTCCAGATTGTCAGTCTTTCACCAACAGATTAGAGGCATAAATGCCCCCTACAGACTACCAGGGGACAAGCTATCTCTGTTACACACACACACACACACACACACAACTTCCTGAAGCACGTGTATTCAAACACCCCCAGTAACACAAGCACACATGCATGTTTAAACACACATATGCACACTTAAACACACACACACACACACACACACACACACAGTGGGTCTTCCCCCTCTGACAACAGCACTGATCCAATTACTTAACTCTTTCATGCCTGTCCTACAGTCAGTTCTTTTGTCCAGCTCTGGTAATCTCTGATTTATCATATCACTTTCCCACACAGCTACCCTCAGAAAACAATACAAACATGCAACACAAGACTGCAGGAAAGAGTGTCCTTTACATGTCCTTTACAATGGCTCTCACACACACACACGTGTGTGAGCGTGTGTGTGTGTGTGACACAAAGTACCTTACTAAGGGCCTCGATGCGTGTGGTGTGGCAGTCTTGGTGTCCTGAGTCCTTGGAGGTCTCCTCCTCTGTGAGGAGCAGGTGCGGGGAGGAGGGGGAGTAGACATGTTCTAAGGGGGGGTGCACCGGAGACGACAGAAGGAACTGGAAGCTCTGCCTGTCTGTCTGTGAAGCTCTGCGACTCTCCAACACACACGCCCACGCTGGGAGCTGCAAGTACAACAGCAGGGGAAGACAGGCTTTATGTAGGTGTGTGAATAAACATATATATAGATATGTGTGTGTGTGTGTGAGAGAGAGAGAGAGTGAGAGAAAGAGAGAGAGAGAGAGCTCTGCCTGTTCTATCTGTGAGGCTCTCCAACACAAATATCTTGAGTGGGGTCTTCAGGAGCATAAGCTGTATGCGAGTGACCGCACAGATAATATGTGTGTGTGTGTGTGTGTGTGTGGCACCCATAGCCACCATACTGTTTCACCTTAAGGGATGTTACACAGCTGGGGTCCTTCAGAGGCACTGTTTGCAGGTAGAGGCGTCCACTGGGGTGCCTGAGCGTAAACAGGCAGTGGTCTTTCAGAAGCTCCATGTCTTTGACTGTCCACCCAGCCGCGGGAGTGAACACTGGTACCCAGCTCTGCATGGACGGGGACGAAACAGGGGCCCTAAGCAGCTAAAAAAAGAACATTCATCAATTTCCATGATCAAGAGAAATTCATCCATCCATCCATCTATTTGCCCAGACAGATTGTCAGACAGACAAAACACATCTAATCCATCAAAGAAAGTGCATAATTAGCTCAGTTAGGCATTTGGCATGTCACACCAAATTGACTTTTTTTCACATAAAAAATAAACACCAATAAAATGTGATGGTATGATAAAATGTGAATGAAACTGATGTGAAATTTGAGCCTGAAATTGCCCCATTGTATAGCTGAGTATGACATGTGTCTTATGGTGGCCAGGTGTGAGTGTGTCCATTAAAGTGCACATGTGAGTGTGAAAATGTATGTGTGTGTATGTACCTGATACTCTTGGCTGGGTCCTGTGTTGGCAAGGATAAACAGCTCCCCTCTGGCATGCTCTGTGTAGTAGACCAGCCCTGGTTGCCGCGGCTGCACCAGGGCAGGGGCGTGTTCTGGGGCGGAGCTAAAGATGGTTCTCACCTCTGAGCTGCTCTTACTGGTGCTGTTGAGTGTCAGGAGCTGTCCGTCACCTGATCGTCCCACCTCCACAAAGAATCTGCCAAGATTGAGGGATTTTATTCACAGTGTTGCGTTTTTTGAGGGGCAGCCATGGCCTACTGGTTAAGGCTTCCGGCTTGTAATCGCAGGCTTGCCGATTCGATCCCTGACAAAAGGATCCCTGACTGAAATGTTCTTGAGCAAGGCACCTAACCCCTCACTATGCCACAGGCAGCCAACAGCTCCAGGTTAATGTGTACTTCCCATCACTGTGTGCTGTGTGTGTTTCACTAACCCACTATTAGGTTAAATGCAGAGACCAAATTTCCTCTTAAGAGAGTAAAAGTGTGTTTTCTTTACCTCATTCTCTTCATGCTGTAAATCTGAAAGATCTTAAATGTCTGAAGGGCTAAATCTAAAACCAGCTTCAGGCTATACGCTATTGCAAAAAAGCTCTTTTTTACTGCATGTAAATACAACCTTTATAGACATGTATGCCATGCGCCCACAATCTCCACAAGCCCCACACAATCACACGCACACACACACAAAAATACACACACACGTTGTGAGGATACCTACTCAGGGTCATGTTCCTCATATACCAGAGTGTTTCTGACCCCGGTCTCTGTCAGGTCCAGGCGGTACACACTCTGACACTTTAGACCCTCCTGCTTACTGTAGAAGAATGTGTTATCTGATGCCCATTCTACAGTAGACACACACACACATACACACACACACACCATTAGCACTAATTTACATTTTAACCAATCCAAACGCTTCTAGAAGCATCCAGTGTACTTCTCACCATGGTTACAGAGGTCATGTGTGCATGTGGTATCTGTAGTCATTCCTCTTACCAAAGCTGAACACATTATCCAGAATGAACAGTGGGGGGTGGGCTGTAGTCATGTCTGCCAGCTGGACCACAATGCACCTGGCCTCCTCCTGGTGTGGGGTCTTGAATGTGGCGGCCAGCAGGTGTTCACATGGGGACAGGCGTACCCTCTGCAGGGTCTCCTCTCCCACCTCCTCTTCTTCTCCCTCACCTCTTTGAAGCCAGGCAGCACTGAGAACCTTCTCTGGCTCACACTCACCTGGAAGTTAGGGCAAGAACACACACACACACAACACAAACATACATGCATGGGTGACAGGTCAATCCTTTTGTTATTGAACACTCCGTCTTAATTTCACTGATAACAATAGCTCCTCTAAGTACTTCTCTACAATGACCTGAGTACAATGGCTGCTCAGCCGATATTTTACTTTACTGAGGGTGCATAATAATTGCTCACCTGGTCCACGCAAACACCTGTAGATGATGCCTCCATCTTCAATATAGGTATGGAAGCGTCCATGGATCTGCATACACATAACATAGCACCTCTGAGATGCAGGGCTTTATTTACTTTAATATGTTTGTCAAATATTACTCTGACGTGGCATGCTGCAAATGTTTTTCTTGGGTCCATTCAGTCTCCAATTTGTTTTTGTCTTTCTCTCTTACCATTGTATTATCCGGAATATCAGAGAACTTGTTGTAAACCGCTCTCAATTTCCTTCTGTACCGCTGTACAAGGTTTCTGTACCTCTGTTCCTGACGTGGACATTTGTAAAACTGCACATGATGACACTGTATGGAACAAAAATACAACCTGAATTCTTGTAAAACGCTCAAATTTAGCATCCCCTTAAATATTCAGTCTGAATATTCAAATACAGCCAGTAACACCTTCGATGGAAAACCCAAAGGAACGATCTGATTACAGGATCGGTTTCTATTCACTATCTAAGGTTACGAAGAGTTAGACGTAGTTTAGCAAGAAACACATTACTCGGACAACATCTTTCATAATAGATTAGGTAGATAATTTGTCAATTCATTAGCCCAGTGTCAAGACGCGTCAACCTTACCGCAGAATAAAACCTAGCTGCTGCTGCTACTGTGGTTGGCTTGACAGTTGACTGGCATGCAGCTCCAGTGAAGGCACGCAGTAGAGACCGAGTGATCGAGTACATTTATTCATCGCAGGTGCAACGGAACAGCTCCTCTTTGAGGCTTCCTCGGACAATGATAATACAATGCTTTCAGTAATTCTACCGGCCTCGAGATTGTCTGGTTACGGGGTCGAAATAAGCCACGAGAGACCATGCATTTTACCACCCTGTTTACATGAAAGCCCTCCACTTGCCCTGGCGCGACACGATGGCGTATGTTCAAGGCTAAAGTAATCGATTCCATCAGTTTAGTGCCATATGTTTGTATGGCGCGTTCGATAGTGCTGCACATGAATTGCTCTTCTGGGGTCTCGTTTCACAGGAAGTGTACGGAAGTGTCACTTGGCACGCTGCAAAGCGGCAGTAGGGATCAGGGATTGCGTTACCGGCGGATTGCTGAGAATGCTCAAACTGTGCAAGAACTGATTTAGTTGTTTAGTAGATCTGCAACAAATCACTGTGACATTAGTCCATCATCTTCAGTCACTGTACATTCTGCTAGGAAGTGCTGGGATTAAGACGATGGATCCACGACAGACAGACAATCAGGTTGTTAACGGTGTAATGTCAGACAAGTCAACTAACGTTAACGTTACTGCAACAAACGAGAGGCATTCAAGCGACGACGGAACCGAACAACAACAGTCGACCAAAGGGACAGATGTGGCCAGGGCTCGATGGACTATTCTTCGGCAGGTGAGAGAGCTGTTACGGTCATGAAAAAGACTGCATTACCTAAAGAGAAAAATCACATCATTTGACACCGGACTGCAGCCTGGTGCATGTTAGTGTTTAGCTTACTTTTGATACAGTTCTTTTTGTTGTTTGTGTGAATGTCTTGCAAAGAAGGCAAATCCCTGAATTATGTCTGGCATTAAAACGTCCAGGCTCGTTTTGACATAACTGGCTGTAACTAGCCAGTCGACGGACAGACCAGTAAGCGGATGAATGATCACCACCTACGTGCAGATGGGTACTTATAAGGGTTTTGAGTTGGAGTGTAGGAGGTTGCGCACCCTCAGGCAGAAGTAGTGGAGTCCCACACAGAGTATAGATTGTCTTCCTCTTATGAAAACAAAAACACATAGGTCTTCCCTTCTGCAGTCAGTTTCACTGATCCTGAAATCACCTTAATTGGTACGAAAGCAAAGATATACATATTCAACACGAAGCCCATGTCAAAAATAGGCCTACTCCAACTACTTCCAACAGTTTCAAGTAGGCATTAGCCTACTGCTAGAAGTTGACCACAGTGTTAGCGTTGAAGTAACGCATCCAGGGAAACGAACTGTGTGGCCTACTTAAGGTGACAGAGGTCCCGGGGAATCCCAGTGAGAGAATACAGACACACTTCTATAGAGGAGAGGGTTGCTATGGCTTTGTTATGACTAGATTTGCAAGGGCCCTCACTGCTAGGCCTAGTGCACAAACGCCAGTTGAAATGTACCAGAAACATTCCCCACTGAGAACGGCTTTCAACAGTAGGCTATGCATTGCATTCGCAGAAAGTGAATGACATTTTACATCTGATAAAGAACCAGTTCTAAAGCCACATAGTTATTCTTTGTTTTACTATATGATACTGGTCCACATAAGCATACAGATTGTGATTTTGATATGGCAGTTTGAAAAGACAGAAAATATTCCCATAGAACTCCAAATCGCTGTGGTCCAGTGCTGAACAGTGTGTTTCCTGGACTGCTCACTAACAGGTGCTGAAACAGAAGCAGGTGGACAGCAAGAAGGTGCCGCAGGTCTCTGTGCGAAGGTTCTCCTCTTTCAACTTGTTCTCCCGGAGCAGGGTCACAACCCTTGACCCTGCTGACCCCTCTGAGGGACAGTGGGTCAAGTACCGAAGTGCCTCCTTTCCTCAGTATAGTGCCTTCCTCAGGTAGGCTCTAGGCTTCGGGTGGTGGTGGGCTGGACTGTCAGTAGGTCAGTACAGTCATTACATCGATGACTGATATCTCCCAATGCCACATCATATTATGTGTTGTGTGGACTGGACCATGCACCATGTGTGGAATGAAAAAGATATTCAATATGAATCCTTAAAGTGCTTCAGATGTAGTCAAACCATAAATATGTGTTGTACTTATAGTAGACAGACACAACGATAATGTCCCCTAATGTCTGATTTTGTGATAATATTGCCATGTGGTAGTGTGTGCGTGTGTGTATGTGTTTTATGGGAAGTGTGCATGTGTTTGTGTGTGTTCAATGAGAGGTGCATATGTATGTGTGTGGGGAGGGGTTAGCAAATGTTAACTCAGTGTTAATGTGTTTCAGAGACAACCTTGGGCCCATCCGAGTGACCGAGGTGCTCAATAGCTTTGACAACACCGGAAATGTCTGTGAGTAGACTTAACAGTCTCTCTCTTTCTCTCTCTCTCTCTGGTTAAGGGTCTCTTTCTGTCCTGTGTCCCCTGTCCACTATCTGAGTTCCAAAGAGTGTAAATTGTTGATCTGCATGTCCAGAATTGAGAGATTCTTAGAAGACCTGACCTTTTTTTTGAGTGTAAACAGATGACACATCTGACACACTATTTGAGTGATGGGAGATGGAAATGTGACAGGTGACAGGTGACAGGTGGAATTGGAAGGACCCCTGCAGGTGTGTGTGTGAGATGGCATTGTTGTGTGCATGGGCAAGACCAAATGGCCCTTGCACTCTGCTGCCATGGGGATAAGAATGCTTTGTCCACTGTTGCCATGGTGAAAAATAGCTGTACAGCTAGCTAGTGTGTATGTGTGTGTATGAGAGAGAGAGAGAGAGAGAAAGAGAGAGAACATATGGTGTGTGTGTGAGAGAGTGTGTGAGTGAGTGAGAGGGCTCT
The DNA here is from genome assembly GCA_027481765.1 of Tenualosa thibaudeaui. Classification (NCBI taxonomy): domain Eukaryota; kingdom Metazoa; phylum Chordata; class Actinopteri; order Clupeiformes; family Clupeidae; genus Tenualosa; species Tenualosa thibaudeaui. Next base: position 12,141,944 of record JAIFZK010000012.1, on the reverse strand, counting down.
GCTAAGGAACAGTGCAGATCTTGTGTTTCCCTGTAGCAGGCAGCACTAAGTGTGTTAAGGAGAAGCTGAGAACTGCAGATCCTCATCTGTCCCCTGCAGAGTGTTGCTTTGGCACAGAAACTAAGGCCAGAGCTTCTGAATGTGTGCGCTTCGACCAGTTGCTCATTGAGGACACACACGCATACACACACACACACACACATACACACAGCAGCTTGTCAGCTGACTGCAGATCATATGTGGCCTTGAGGATTAGGATAATGATAGTAATTTTTAGATAGACCAAGTCAGACAATGGCTATAGAGATCATGAAGAAAGTTTTATTTACAATAATGCAAATTTATTTACAAAAATGCAAATTAAGGCTTATGTGAAGCATGAAGATCCACCAGCCACTCTAACTAGACAAGGAAATAGCCTGACAAAGTACAGCTCCAGGTTGATGGAAGATGGCGTTGGTCATCCCAGTTGGCTTGAATTAGATCAGTACCAACCTAGCAACCTAGAGCAGATAGCCACTGACTCAGGGGACAAACACAAACACAGTGCAGGCAGCAAAACACCCAAGAACACAATATTCCACCTGCATCCATCTCTAATGACGAGAACCTCAGGGACAGAATGAAGTAAGAACACGTCATGTCATATGTGCAGAGACAGTTGAGTCAGCTCTAGCTCAAACATAACGGCATAAAACTGCATGTGGTTATGAAAATAATTTACATAATTTACTTTTATTCTTTTTATCTTTTTATATCATTTAGCAGACACTTTTATCCAAAGCAACTTACATTTGTCAAGTATCAAGTACATCAGGGCCTGTCTCCCCTAGAGCAACTAGGGTTAAGTGTCTAGCAAGGGTCAAGGGCACAACGCTGGCAGCCAGGATTCGAACCCACAGAATTTCTAAGCTGCTAGCATGCTATCCAGGTTCCTTAACCGCTACGCGATCAGTGCCCAATAAACTAATAATAAGACTTTATTCTGTTCTGTGTGTGTGTGTGTGTGTGTGTGTGTGTGTGTACTGTAGCCAAGATCATATCGCGTTGTTGATCATTTGATTTTATTACGGAAATTTTAGTAGGGTGCTGTGAATGTGTTTTGACAATGCCTAGCCATTGAATAAAAGATCAATCCATCAGTCCTTGAAAAGAGGAGTTGTCTTTTATACCTAAAGGGCAGTGTGTTTTGGGAGTGTGTGTGTGTGTTTGTGTGTGTACGTGTATGCGTGCCTGTGCCTGTGCCTGTGCCTGTGTGTGTGTGTGTGTGTGTGTGTGTGTGTGTGTGTGTGTGTATTTGTGTATGTGTTTGTGTGTGTACGTGTACGCGTGCCTGTTTGTATGTGTGTGTGTGTCTGTGCCTGTGTGTGTGTGTGTGTGTGTATTTGTGTGTGTGGGCTATGGGTTGTCGTGTCCTGTCATTATAGGGATAGAGTGTTGTTTTCATCTGCACTGAGTGCCTCAGGCGTCCTAATGACACGAATGGCTGATTTCTCTGGATTAAGAAACAAGAGACTTCCTGCTGTTCTGCAGGAATTCATGATCCCTTGCTGAAGGAGTTTGTGTGTGTGTGTGTAAGTGACTGAGTGTGTGTGTGTATGTGTGTGTGTGTGTATTGATGACTAGGGGTTTTAGAGTTGTTCTCTTTGGCCTCCTGCCCTGCACTAACACGAGGTCACCCCTGCGTCTTTCAGACTGTCCTGTCAAGCACCCCTAATTGATCTCACGCATAGGTACACCCAAACATCTTCCCCAAGCCCCTGTCAGATTGTCTGGGCCGCCCCATTGTCTGAGTGTGGGGGTGATCCGTCCTTCTGGTTATTACCTGATCTTGCAGCTCCCCTTTATAGCTTCTTACCCCTCCAAATCCTGCCCTGCAGGGTGGGTGGAGGTGGGGTAGAAGAACTGACAGCCTTACCTACCCCACTCAATTACCCCAACAGA
>JAIFZK010000012.1:12097500-12100000 GCA_027481765.1 Tenualosa thibaudeaui | reverse complement strand
ACTCTGGGGGGATCTTTATGATCATATCTCATTCAGATCTCAGATCTCACACCCTGGGCTGGGACTATTGACTGATTTGAGTGGAAAAACTCTGAAGACTCTGAACAATTTGCTATCTAACACACACACACACACACACACACACACCATACACGCCACACATACCAATATGCTATTAACCTATGTGCACTCATGCAATCTGGACAAGGGCTATGACCCCCCTACAGAATTTTTATGCCCAGCTGTGTGTGTGTGCCATTTTTGAGCTTGTATAGGCTTCCTTGTTTGTGTATGCCCATGTCTTTGTGTGTGTTTGATAATGGCTGCCTAGACAACTGTATATGAAGGTTGTGGGTACCTCTGTCTATGTGTGTGTGTTTGTTTGTAGGTATTTGAGTGTGTCTGTGTGTGTGTGTTTGTTTGTAGGTATTTGAGTGTGTCTGTGTGTGTGTGTGTGTGAGGTGTGAGGGGCACTGAGCATCTGGCAGGCCCCGTCTCTAGCTGCAGGCTGGTGCCCGCCTCACTGCCCGCTTCGTCTCTTTTCCCCCGATTAACTTTTAATCAGGCACTTAGGCGGGCAGCTGTCTCCGTCACTCCCACTCTGTGCATGGCCGACCTGCTGCCACGGGGGGCGACGCCAGGGCCACTGTGACATCGGTCTTCTGAGGGTGAAGAGAAAAAGATGACACACACACAGACACACACACACACACACACAGGCTTGTCATGTGCACAGTCCACACACACACACACACACACACACACACACAGGCTTGCTTGCCTCTCAAACACACATCCATACTCACACATACAGATGTAGGCTTGTTTGTTACATGCACAGTCCACACACACACACACACACACACACAGACACACACACACACACACACAAGCTGGCCACAGGGGTGCTGGTGAATAGGAAGCAGAGATAAGTTCTGGTAGTGATTTGTAGTGTTTTCAGAATGCTTGGGAGCCGGTGGTGCCATGTGTATGTCCCTCCATAGATTTATGCATTGAGCTTGCCTGACAGAAATTCATCATTCAGATAAACTGTGGATTCAGGCTTTCCTCTATCTCCCTGAGGCCTGTCTCTACACACACACACATACACACACACACACACACACAAACACACAGTTTCTTCCATTTGCTCATAGCATTTTAGCTCCCCATGACTCTCCTTACGGTGTGACCAGGGTAAATGTGGAATGTGGGGGAACAAGGTAGCGCTGGCAAATTGATACCAATTCAGCACAAAATGACTCCCTTGATTCCAGGTTAGAGTCAAAGAATCCCCTGATTTCACAGCGGAAAGGTATGTGTGGCGTGTTTTTGTATGTGTGTGTGTGTGTGCGTGTGTGCGAGTGTGTGTATGTGTATGCGGGCATTTGTGTATGTGTGTGTGTGTGTCTGTGTGTCTGTGACTGTGACTATGTCTGTGTGTGAGTGTGTGTGTGTATTGATGAATGTTTCCGTGAGTGTCAAAGAGACCGTGTTCAGGAATGCAGACAGCTCAGTTTTTTGGCAACTCACGTTTTTTTTCACGTCGTTTTGGGTGACTTGGGTGAGAATTGTGCAAATCTGAAGAGTGGGGTGGGAAGGTGGGCTTGTATTGGGATGGAAATTAATCAAGTTCAAAGTTGTCCAAAAGATTGAGAAATAAAGGTTAAATGTTAAATTGCATGTGACCGGGAGCTGCTTGTTCTGACATCACTGAAGGCGGAGGCGATAGTAGACCACCTGCTTCGTAATCTAGCCAGCCAGTGCACCATTACGCATGTCTACCGCCAACATTAGACATATGGATAAAGTTTTGTTCATCATGCAGCTATTTCTGGATATGTTGTAGAAGCTGGTTCTGTTGACATCACCAATAATATAATCAGGATTAAGGTCAGTCGGCTCGTTATGTCTCCCCTAACATGTCCAAAAATAGCCCTGCCTTTTAAGTGTCAGGAGGATCACACATCTGTCTGCTGTGGAACAGGTATAGAACTGTCTAAGTGACTACTTTAGGCCTATCGTGGGGAAAAAAGTATGTCTGTAAGTTAATTTAATGTAATGTTCCATTGTTTATATAGTTGTGTTGTAAATAATGAACTTAGTGTAGTAGCTGATCATTTATTTCATCATCGTTTGCTTTGTAGCTATTAGCATTGTGGCTAATTGCATTTAGCATAATATTGGTCTTTTAACTCTATTGAATTTTGCATTTGGATTACCAACCAGCTATATTCTATTGTTTTATTAAGTATGTTCAGATTATTATATTATTATATTATTATAGCTGACAGTGCACCAACTTGCCCTGGCAAAAAAAAAAAAAAACCTGTTGCTATTTTGGAATGTATTATTTTGGGATATAAGCACTTTGCATGAAGAATAGAAGATATAAAACTCAAAGAATATAGTGGTTTTGAGAAGAGCTGTAGTCCTATAGAGGAGTTGTTTGGACATTAATAGCCTATATTAAGAAAAAAACATTCCTAGCATGTGTGTA
>JAIFZK010000012.1:12067500-12092500 GCA_027481765.1 Tenualosa thibaudeaui | reverse complement strand
TGTGTGTGTGTGTGTGTGTGTGTGTGTGTGTGTGCACGTGCATGTATGAAATATGTTTCTTTTGATGCATTGGTATAGCCTTGGTGGTCTCCTATTACCTATTATAGAGGGACAGCTCTCTCTAGTCTTGAGTGTGCTGTGTTAAATGGGCTCTTGCATTTGTGTGTGTGTGTGTGTGTGTGTGTTTAGAAGGAAAATACAGTACTGTATGTTTAGATATGTATTTTTGTATGTGGGTGTGTGTGTTAGCACCCATCCACAATATGTGTAGTGTGTGTCTGTGTGTGTCTGTGTGTGTGTGTGTCTGTGTGTGTGTGTGTGTGTGTGTGTGTGTGTGTGTGCACGCCTGCAAGCAAGAGAGACTAACAAAGAAAAAGAAGGATGACAGCAGTGTGTCTGGGAGCGACCATCTTCTGTGTGTGTGTGTGTGTGTGTGTGTGTGTGTGTGTGTCTCTTTTGAAAGTGCCGGGCTGAGCGGGCGCTTCTATATATATAATGGCGGGGCCAGGCGCAGTAGTTCATAAGTGACGTTAATGATAGAGCTGCCCAGACAATGGCAAGCTGTCAGCCTCTGTAATTGAGTGGGAGGGATGATCTCTCTTCATGGCTCTCTCTCCATCCGTGCCACAGCGACAGGAGAGAGAGAGACAGAGAGACAGAGAGACAGAGAGAGAGACGCCGTCACCATTGGTAGATACAGGGGCCGCGGCCACCAAACAATGGGCTCTGTCCGTCACGTCACAAGGTGGTGGTTGGGCTTCGTCAAGCCTCTTGCTTCTCCTCTCCCCACACCCCCAGCAGAGAGGTCTACGTGCTCCTGGTGTGAGCTAGTGAGATGATACACACACACACACACACACACACACATAGACCGACACACACAGACACATGTGCAGGCACACACATTTATTGCACACACATTTATTACACACACCAGAAATGGTTCACTCACCTTGCAAGTATATTCTTTGCTCTTACACATGTGTTAGTGTACAGTGTAATGTACATAGACACACACACACACACACACACACAGACACACACACACACACACACACACTTTCACCTTGTTTAACACACCCTTAACCACATCCATTCACACAAATTCATTGTCTTGCAAACTCAGTTATTACCCTCGTCACTGGTGATGTGTTAATTTGATATACTGACTGATTTATACACAGATGTAAATACACACACACACAAACACACTCACCCTCACCCTAAGTGCCCTATGTGTGTGTGTTGTTGGAAACCAGACAGTGTGTGTGTATGTGTGTGTGTGTGTGTGTGTGTGTGTGTGTGTGTGTGTGTGTGTGTGTGTGCGTGTGTGTGTGCGTGTGCATGTGTGTGTGTCTTTGTATTGCTGTTGTGAGAGTTGTGTTTTACTTGGCAAGGGCCCGGCCTTATTACCCAGCGCTCTCCCTCTGCTGCAATTAGACCAGTATGGGTAATTACTGCTAATTACTCAGAGTCAGCATTTCTCTCTCTCTCTTTCTCTCTGTATCATATAGAGTGCAAGTGCACAAAGGAAAATGAAATTTGGAAATGTGTGTGTGTGTGAGAGAGAGAGAGAGAGAGAGTGTGTATGTGTATGTCTGTGTATGTGTGTGTGTAAGAGAGAGAGAGATAGAGTGTGTGTGTGTGTGTGTGAGAGAGAGATAGTGTGTGTGTGTGTGTGTGTGCGTGTGCGTGAGAGAGAGAGCGTATCAGTCACAGAGGTTCAGAGAGGCACTCTGGTGATTAATGGTTAAGACATCTACCATCTACTTTTGAAGTAGAGGCTCTAATTAAAATAGATAATGCAAAGCTTTTATATGGTTTTGTAATGGTGTGTGTTGTGTGTTACAGAGGAGTGGACAATTGCATATGCATAATTATGCAGACAGGCCCTCCAAACACACACACACACACAGACAAATTACCGTAGCGCAATTCTGTGTGCTCACTATCTCTCTTGCAAAGTCTCTTTGAAATTGCTGTACATTTGTAGATGTTCGCTTGTGTGTGTTTTTTTTGTGTGTGTGTGTCATAAAAAACCTCCATTAAAAACTTGCAAGTGTACGAAAATCAGAGGGGTGAAAACAAAACGATTATGTCATGCCTGGTCCTCGTTAGTGAAATGGTTTGAACAGTCAGTGTCTGTCACTGATCACATCAGCCACATTTGAAACCAGAGCTCAGGAGATGGCCTCCATGTTCCTGGTCCTCGTTAGTGAAATGGTTTGAACAGTCAGTGTCTGTCACTGATCACATCAGCCACATTTGAAACCAGAGCTCAGGAGATGGCCTCCATGTTCCTGATGATATGAAACTGAAACATAATCACTGGGCTTCTGTTGCCTCTCTTTCTCTCTCTCTCTCTTTCTCTCTCACTCTCTCTTGCGTGCTCGTTCGCTCCCTTTCTCTCTGTGGTCCTTTGAGGTAGAAAGACGCTCAGTGATCTGTGTGGTGTGGTGTGTTGTCTCTAAAGCTCTGCTGTTTGCTCAAAAGCAGGTGTGTGAACGTTTCCACTCATCTTCAAACTCGTTCACCTGCACATCTCTCTGTGTCTGTCTCTTCTCTCTCTTTCATCCTCGTTTGTCAAAACAGGCTACTGTTGAAACTGGGAAATCACGTATACACACACACACACACACACACACACACACACACACACACACACACACACTCCCCCTCTTCCTTCAGCTTTGTACAGACTTTGTGATAAAAATATGGAACATGAGACTTGTGTTTGTGAAGGAGGACGTCTACTGATCAGAGACGTTTGTTAGAACGTGGAGGGAACATTAAATAAGCTTTTGAAATAATTCTGTGGCTCTGAAGAACATTTAAGCTTCGAAAACTTTCAGACTGTACATATTTCTCTTGACAAAGTTTCTTTGTTCAGGAGCCCATTTCAGTTGGTGTACTTTCAGAGGGAGTGTTGATATAACATACACTAACACACACTGACATGCACACACACACACACTGACATTCACAGACACACACACTGACACATACACACACACACGCATTGACACATACACACACACACACGCACACACACAAGCACCAAGATGAACTGTAAGTGGAATGCAGTCCGAGGCCTTGTGTATAGCTCATTGTTATTTCCTTTATAGACTTTAAATAGCATGCAATGTTGCACATAACCCACCTATCAATTAGTCTGATAACACTGCAGCAGAGAACTCCTTCTCTCTCTCTCTCTCTCTCTCTCTCTCTCTCTCTCTCTCTCTCCATTGCCCTGTTGGTCGAGGTCACTCAGTGCTGTTGGTGCGAAAATTTGATACAATATCAGCTGAATAATGGACTGGCAGCTAACAGTAACTGAATGGGGCACAGAAACTCACTTTCAGTTTCATTTTCCTTTGCCCCATTCAGTTACTGTTAGCTGCCAGTTTGCTGTTCAGTCTATGATGTATAACATTTGCTGTATTTTTATACTACAGACAACACTCAGTGACCTCAAACAACAGTGCTATGGATTGAATCAATGCTAAGTGGTGGGAATGGTGAATATAACGTAGGCTAACATTTATACCCTGCGAGCAGCATTATAGTTTTCTTCTGTGTTCATGCCCCTGTAGCATCATCGCACTAACCTCTTATTGCCCTGATGGCTTCGTCACCCCAATGGCATCATCACGCTAACCTCTTGGTGCCCTGTGCTACCCCAGAATGCTCTCTGACGCCCCGTGGCAACCTTGTGTCATTGGCTGGCGCCTGGCATGCTGACCTCTGCCAGTCCAAGGGTGAAGGTGATTGGTGGGTTTACTCTGTATGTGTTTATGTGTGTGTGAGGAGGAGAGAAAGTGTGTGTGTCTGTGTGTGTGATTGTGTATGTCCTGAGGGACAAAACATCTTCTCCTCGTCCTCCAGCTTCCTCAAGATGGTCTAATGATCAGAGTAATGAGAGTCTCAGGGCACATTAGTGTGTGTGTGTGTGTGTGTGTGTGTGTGTGTGTGTGTGTGTGTGTTTGTGTGTGTGTGCACGCTAGGTGGTGGTTAGGGCGCCTGTTCCAGCCAGACGGGCACATCAGTGGGTACCTGTCCTGCAGGCCCCTTTTTTAGCCGTGCCCTGTGGACTAGAGTGTAGGCACAAAGGCTTGGCATCACCCATCGTCCCTTTCTCTTTCTCTCTTTCTCTCTTTCTCTCTTTCTCTCTCTCTCTCACACACACACACACACAGCTCCCAATCAGTTTAATGACCATACACTCACTGTTCCCAATTACATTAATGTCTATAGCCCAGTACTGACATATTCTTCATGAACACACACACTCATTGTGTGCTTTGCTGATGCAACTATGTGTGTGTGTGTGTCTGTGTGTCCGATATACCCCAATCTCTGTTGTGTTTAGCTCAAACACACACTGATTCCCTTTTATACACTTGCCTGGACACCTATGCATTCCCAAATGAAAATTGTGTACAGACACTCATGCACGTACACACGTACACACGCACATATACACACAAATTGAAGTAGTCTTCTGTGGTTGTGTTTTGAGTGTGAACAAAGCCTAGGAGTGTTGGTTGCGTGATGATGGCAAGTGTGTGTGTGTGTGTGTGTGTGTGTGCGAGTGTGCGTGTGTGTGTGCGTTTGTGAAAATGTTGTGTGATAATGGCAAGTGTGTGTGTGTGTGTGCGCGCGCGTGTGTGCGTGTTTGTGAAAATGTTGTGTGATAATGGCAAGTGTGTGTGTGTGTGTGTGTGTGTGTGTGTGTGTGTGTGTGTGTGTGTGAGAAAATGTTGTGTGATAATAGCTGCCCAGGCGCAAGCAAATGCAAGGCTCAGCTGTGGACCCGGATGGTGGTGGAGAAACCCCTTTGTTGGTCAGAATAATAGCTTGACTTCCAGCTATTAGGTTGTGTGTGTGTACATGTGTGTACGTGCATGTGTGTGTGTGTGTGTGTAAGTGCGTGCATGTGTGTGTGTGTATGTGCATGTGTGTGTGTATCTAGGCAGTTTGTGCAGTTTCAGGCAGGCAAAAAAAGGCCACCCGTAGGAAGCCTTCATGGGGTCAGAGAGGTAAGTGGGGTCCTTGCTTTAGAGCGAGCAGTGTGACGGCACTACCTGGCTGCCCGCCTGTAATGGCCACATAGCATAGCACCACCATTACACACACACACAGTCAGACATCATTCTGTAAAAGACAGAACAAGAAGAGATAGGATCTCTTGTGTGTGTGTGTGTGTGTGTGTGTGTGTGTGTGTGTGTGTGTGTGTGTGTATGTGTGTGTGGGGGGAGGTGTCTGTGTGTGTGTGTGGGGGTGTGTGATTTCTTTTTTTTGGCTTTTTTTTGTTGTCCTCTCAATCCATGCTGTACTCTTCAGTTTCTCTTATCAGTGACACTTAAGGCTTCTATGGTGACAATGGTGTCCATTTTGGATCTAATGGCTTCATTAGGGCTCTGCTCTCTGAAGATCTCACCTGATGTTGCTCTACAGGTTGGCCCCTTCAGTGTCCAGAACAAAACTATATTCACATACGGTCTAGATCAGACATGACATTCGCTCATGTTTGAGTAGGTTGAAAGTGCATTTTGTACGTGTTCGTTTACATTTGAGTCAATGTGTGTGTTTGTGTGTGCGTGTGTGTATGTGTGTGTGTGTGTAAAGAATACCCTGTAGGACTTATGTTGATATTAGAGAGAGAGAGGGAGACAATTGGAGTGTACAGGGTGCCGTAGCGATGACTGGCTGAGTGACACGAGGTGTCGGGATCAGCTGCAGTTTCAGCATGAACACAAGTGCTACTCCCCCCCCCCCGTGTGTGTGTGTGTGTGTGTGTGTGTGTGTGTGTGTGTGTGTGTGTGTGTGTGTGTGTGTGTGTGTGTATACCCTATGTGTCTCTGGGCTGTCAGTGCAGATGAAGCAAGAACACCTGATGTCACGTTCCATTCCTACTACTGCTGTCACCCCATCTTCACCACTCTTTCTCTCTCTCTCTCCCTCCCTCCCTCCCTCCATCTGTCCCTCTCTGTGTCTCTGTGGCAGTCAGTATGGCAGCGGTGTGTGAAGTGCAAGTGGGGACTGTCTGCTGAGTGTGTGTGTGTGTGTGTGTTAAGGGAGAGCAGCCAGACTTGACTACCCTTTCTGTTAGTGCCACTGGATAGAAATGCACGTGTGAGTGTGTGAAAGAGAATGCGTTTGTCTGTGTGTGTGTGTGTGTGTTTGTGTGTGTGTGGTGTGTGTGTGTTGTGGGTGAGTCGCTTGGGAGGAGAGAGGACTAATTAGGAGTGAAGTAAAGGGAGGAGGGGGGGTGCAGACGGATGGAAACTCTCATCATGTAGTCATTTTCTCTGCGTCTAGCAAATCTCCACGCTGCCTTCTGTGGAAACATGGCCTTGGGAAGGGTGGGGATATTGGCGTGTGCTTGTTAACGAGAGAGGACAGCAGAGTCAGTACTCAACTCTTCTTTTCACTTTGTGTGTGTGTGTGTGTGTGTGTGTGTGTGTTTGTCAGCTTGTGTGATGTGTAGTATGCTGACATCTGTGTACGTACTGATGTGTGTGCGATGTGTGTACAGTTGTGTGTATGTACATTTGTGTGTGTGTGTGTGCGTGTTGGTGGCCCTGTTAAAAGGCTCCCCACTTGCTATAAGGGTGTTATTTCCGAAAGGCCCACTGCACTCAGTGGATAATTCTCCACTCCTTTAAACTTCCCCTGAGAAAGAGAGAGAGAGAGAGTGGAAACACTGCTGTTTGTGTGTGTGTGTTCCTGTGTGTGTATGTCTCGATCTATTCACGTGTGTGTGTGTGTGTGTGTGTGTGTGTGTGCGTGCGCGAACACACTGTGACACATAGAAAGAGCAAGGTGCTTGTGGTTTTAGCAGGTGTAGGGGGTGGAGGTGGCAGAAAGGTCTAAATAGCCTCCTTTCCCCTAGGGGGACACTGAGTGAAGTGGACCTGTGGTGCGTGCATGTGTGTGTGTGCGTGCTTGCGTGTGTGTGTGTGTGTGTGTGTGGAGGAGGGGGGGGTGCATCCGTGGCTCAAGCTTTGTCCAGAAGCTTTCACTTTGATTGCGCAGTTGTGAGATGAATTTACTTAAGGGACAGAGAGAGAGAGAGAAAGAGAGGGACAGAGAGAGAGAGAGAATAGTGGAGAGTGGGAGAAAAATGGAAAGTGGAGAGAGAGAAAGAGAGTCCTTTGCACATATTGAGCTGGTGAGAGAGAGTGAGTGAGTGAATGAATGAGTAAAAGACAGAGAGAGAATGAATGCATGAACGAATGAGTGAGTGAGTGAGTGAATGAGTGAAAGTTGAGGGAACCTGCGGTACCTGCGTCTCTCGTTTTCTTCCTCTCATGTCCTCCTCCTCCTCCTCCTCCTCCTCCAGTAATGCCACTTAATTTCCTCTGCGGGCGTGGAGGTAACTCCAGGTCCGAGTGTAATGTATGATGGGAGAGGGAGAGGGGGGAGAGGGGGAGGCAAGGGGTTCGGTGCCCCATCCTGGGTGCAGGCAGGCAGGCAGGAAGAGAGTAAAGCATTGGTCCCCTCCGTCACCCCGGAGGGATAATAGCCCTGATTGCCGTTGGCTCCTGGCTCTGCCAAAGTACCTCATGTAAAATAAGTGACATTTAAAAGGCGCCAAGATGTGAAAAGAGAAGAGGCAGACGAGCTGCTGAATGAGGATGAACACCAATGTGTGTGTGTGTGTGTGTGTGTGTTAGAGAGAGAGTGCGAGAACAAGAGTGTGTTAGAGGGAGAAAGAGAGAGCGTGGCTGGAAGCAGGGCGAAGAATTGTGTGGGGTTAGAAAATAAAAAAGAAGTGTGTTTTTTTTTCACCTGAACGAGGGACAAGGGGAGGGAGGGAGGGATGGAGGAAGGGAGGGAGGGTGAGGGTTAGAAGAAAAGAAAAGAAAAATGAAAGAGAGAGAGAGAGCTCTCTCTGGCTGGCCGGCGGGGAACGATAAGCCTTCGTGTCACCGGCGACCTGCGTTGCTAAGCTTTTTCACTTCCCCGTGTCCACTTGTTTTTTTATGCTTCGCTTCTTTTCTACCCCTCTTTTTTCCCTTTTTTTCATCCCCTGCTCTACCACTCCTCCCTCTCTTGAGAAAGAGAGAGAGAGAAAGAGAAAGAGCGAAAGAGAGAGAGGGAGAGAGAGAGAAGCTGACATTGCTTGTAGGAAGAGCCAGCAGCGGCAAACAGGAAATCATTTCAGGTTAAATAAAAGTCCCCCAGAGCAACGTCCCCGCCAGATCCTCTTAAACTCAGCACAGCTCTCGGCTGAAGTACACACACACACACACACACACACCCTGCAGGCACGCTAACATCCACAAAGCAGAAAACGTAGAGAGAAAAAGAGAAAGGCAGAAAGAAAGGGACACAAAGAAGGAGAAAGAGAAAGCTAGATAGCATAAGAGAGAGTAAAGAAATTGAAAATAGAAAAAATGTCAAGAGGCAGAGTGAGGGGGAAGAGAGAGAGAGAAGGAGAGAGAGTGATATAGAGGGTTTGAATGGGACATTTGGCTTGCTGTTGCTGTGTGGTGTGTGTGTGTGTGTGTGTGTGTGTGTGTATTTGCATGTGTTTCAGACTGAGACTGCAGTGGCAGACTGCAGGACTGCTGCAGACAGGACAGGCAACTTATGCTGGTTTCTCACTGGCTACACATACATCAAATGTATGTGTGTGTATTTGCATGCGTGTGTGTGTATTTACGTGTGTGTTTACGTGTGTCTGTGTGTATTTGCATGCGTGTGCGTGTGTGTGTGTCTGTGTGTATTTACGTGTGTGTGTGTGATGTTCCCAAGTCTTTTTATGCAAGTTAAGTCTCGAGTCGAGTTACAATTCTTTGGTTTGGTGTCGTTTCTGCCTGTTCTTCATGTACTTCAAATCAAGAGTTCAGACACTAAATAGGAGGAAAAAGCCTGTTTGTTTTTGTGTGTGGATGTGTGTTTGTGACAAATAATTGCATAATTCTGTAAAAGTTGCCCTTCCTGGTTTTATAATCTAGAGGCCAGTAAACCAGCTTAAGTGCTTCTTGAATATCATGGAGAAAAAAAATTAGGATTACTGCTTGCGCTGGATTAGAAGACTGATCCTCTGTTTAAGACATGCAAAGACACCTGCTTTTCCACATCTTATGGAGGTGTGTGTGTTTGTGTGTGTGTGTGTGTGTGTGGGGGGGGGGGGGGTACCTGTGATCTAAACATAGTTCACCAGTGATCTAAACACAGTTTATTCTGTGTGTGTGTGCATGTGCATGCGTGTTCATGTGTGTGTGTGTGTATGTTGAGTAGGTTGAGAGGTTGAGCATCACCCTCTTGTAAAGACAAATCATTGGTCAGACTGACACACTGTCCTTAACGTGTCAGAGATGGACAAGAACGTAGTGCAATCAACACATTCCATAAATGCACATGACTGAATATTCTATTACACTTCCTTCTACATATTTTACATGTGTGGAGCACATATGTCTACTTTGGTTCCCAGGAAAGTGATTGAGAAATAAATTCCTCTCTGCAAACCTCTGCTTGGCTGTCATATTTGGATGACACAAACCAGACATACACTATACTGGGTCACATGCTGTAAATGTGACCTCATTCTCTTGCACACACACGCACACACACACACACACACACACACACATACATACCAACATAAACACACTCAGGTTAACCCACCTGCCTCTTTTAATGATGATTCACACGTTACCACCTAACATAGCGTTCAGCAAACAGTCATGCATGTATGTACATATTATATCCAGCACCTGAGGCTAGGTGAAATATCGCACGCACGCACACATACACACAGACACACACACACACACACACACACTCACACACACACACCTGACTCTTTGTATGTCCATTCACACATGATCACACAAGTAAGACTTGTGATCTGGAGTGGTTAATATACGTAAACATGAGCCAAACACCTCTCTCTCTCTCTCTCTCTCTCTCTTTCTCTCTCTGTCTCTCTTTCTCTGTCTATCTTTCTCTCTCTCTGTCTTTTCTCTCTCTCTCTCTCTCTCTCTTTCTCTCTCTCTCTCTCTCTTTCTCTGTCTATCTTTCTCTCTCTCTCTCTCTCTCTCTCTCTCTCTCTCTCTTTCTCTCTCTGTCTCTCTTTCTCTGTCTATCTTTCTCTCTCTCTGTCTTTTCTCTCTCTCTCTCTCTCCATGTGTGTTATCAGTGGCTGTGTGGATGCCCTGCTTTGGTTTCGTCACCAATCTCTTCTTCATCCTCTAGTGACACCACGGAAAAGAGAGTAGGAGCAAAAAACACTGATGAGCACTCGTTACGTCCTCCCCCCTTCTATCACTCTCTCTTTTACTCTCTTCTTCTCTCTCTCTTTCTCTCTCCCTCTTCCCATTTTCCAACCCACTCACCTTTCCCTTTCTTGACTTCTCTCTCTTTCTCACTTTCTCACTCTCAGTCTCTCTCTCACTCTCTCTCTCGCTGCGTTCCTTTAATTGTTTATCTACATTAACATTCTCCAAATAGAAAGAGCCAGGTGACAGGCCTATAATTTAAAAAAGGTCTGCCGCTCCGCTGGAGTAGTAAGCAATTGCAGCCGTCCCTGCCACCGTGTGTGTGTGTGTGTGTGTGTGTGTGTGTGTGCATGTGCCAAGGTGGTGCGGTGTCGGCGGCCCCGTAATCTGGGGTTGTCAGCGAAGGAGCCGCTTGTCGGCTGGCTAATCAATCAGCGGAGTGGCCGCTACCCGCTCATCTGACCAGCTTAGCATTGCCACGGAGCCCTGATATATCTATTAGCTGCCCATCAGCCTAACCACTGCACACACACACACACACACACACAGGCGAAGATGAGATTCCTCCGACTCTGACATTTGAAGGCAGATAAGTAAGACGTTGAAGCAGCGATATGACAGGTGGATAACGAGCTGGTGTATGTGTGTGTGTGTGTGAGTGGGGGTGTGATGAGCAGGAGGTGTGTGTGAGCGAGAGGTCCTGTGTGGTGGTGGGGGAAGGGGGTGACATGGGTAGCAATGGAGGGGATGCAGTGAAGTGTGTGTGTGTGTGTGTGTGTTTGTTTCGGTGGTTTGGGGTGACACTTCTATTTTGGTGACAAGAAGAGCGACAAAGAGTGTGTATGAAGCACACTAACCCTCCTTCACCATTCAGGTTCCTTAAAAACACACACACACACACACACACACACACACACACACACACACACACATAAATGCTGCCAGAGCTCACTGGAATCCAGAAAGCAAAAAGTTGTTTACCAAGCAAGCGGGGGGAGTGTTATCTGCCGTGAGCAGTGTGTGTATGTGTGTGCTTGCTTGTGTGTCTGTCTTACTTGAAAAATAAATAAAAACAACACTTATATGCACAGCCTCGGTAAAACACCCCCCATCACCCTCCACCCCCCACCCCCCTTTCCCCTCTTTGGCTGAAGATGGCCTATGAAGGTGCTTGTTCTCAGCCGATAGAGCTGCTCTCTGACACCCAGTGGCAGTGACTGGGAGACAAAAACAATTGTTTGCGTTTAGGCCTTTTGTCTTGGTCTTAGTCCCTGGTCTCGCTGCCGGAGCGTGAGGCCTGGGTGTGTCTTGTCGCATGTGGTCTTAGGGAGAGAGCTTCATTGTGCTGCAGGAACCCGGCAGATTGAAGCCTCACTGGTGCAATCCCTGCCTACAGTTCTCACTGTAGTGGTGTGCTCTGTGTGTGTACGGTATGTGTGTTTGTGTGTGTGCGTGTGTGTATGTGTGTGTCTGTGTGTCCTTGCCTTGGCAATGTGACACAAGTGGATGACTGAAGCACCGCTGTTACTTTGCCTTGAGTGTAGAGTGAACATCATTTAAGAGAAAAGTTAGCTTACTAGCTGTGTGTGAGTGTGTGTGGGTGGGTGTGTGTTTGTTTGTATGTGTGTATGATAGCATGTGGGGGCATGTTTGTATGTGTGTTTGTGTGCATAGCTGTGTGTGTGTGTTTGTGTGTGTGTGTGTGTGTGTGTGTGTGTGTGTGTGTGTGTGTGTGTGTGTTGGGCCAGCCGTAATCCTGAGTGGGAGTAAACTAGCGGTGTGAGGGAACAGATTGTCAGTTGATCATGCTGAAATGCGCCCTTATCCGTTATTGGATCTGAAATGGAGGAGGCTTAAGAATTATCGGAGGCCCGGCTTAATGTGGAGATCAGCTCGAGAAAGCTCGACCGCTCTGCTGACCGCAGGCGGGGACACACACACACAAACACACATTCACACACATCATCATACTCTCAACACACACCAGACACACACACACACTGCTGCGCAGAGATATGCTCTCAGCCTTCCATCAGCCTATAGACACACACATGTGCAAACATTTGGTCTCTCTCTCTCTTTGTCTCTCTCTGTCTCTCTCGTTCTCTGACTGCCGTGTTTGTAGAGAGGTCTTCATGCCCAGGTTTGGGGGGAACTCAGAGATGGAATGAAATCTCACCCCTTAGGTACACCGCTCTGAGGATGGACAAGGGGAGAGACCTTGGCTCCTTGGCTGAAAGGGCTCACTACCTGACTTGCATCTCTCTCTCTCCCCCTCTCTCTCTCCCTCTGTCTGTTTATTGGTGACCTTGCTCGAGTAGTCAGCAATTTGTCATGTCTTTCATCTCTCTCTCTCTTTTCTGCCTTCTATCTTTCTTGACTCTTCTCTCTCTCCTCTCTTCTTACTTGCTCCCTTTATCACTCTCTCCCTATCTCTCCACGTCCTTGCTACCCCTCTATCAGTTTAATGGTATCCACCTCTCATCATCTCTCTCTTTCTCTTCTTCCGTCTGACTTAGCGAACTGTGGCTTCCTCCATTTCTCATCTCCCCCTAAGCTGATAATGTCATCGGACTTATCCCCCTTCTTCTTCCTCGTGTGTGTGTGTGTGTGTGTGTGTGTGTGTGTGTGTGTGTGTGTGTGTGTGTGTGTGTCTGGAGGAGGGCGTGGTGGGGGGCAGTTCCTCGTGTGTATGTTGGTGACTAAAGGTCTCAGCTCCCTGATGGGGCGGGGGGAGTAACAAACAAGTTGAAGTGGAATTCCTTAGCGAATCATGCGTGTGTGTGTGTGTGTGTGTGAGAGAGAGAGAGAGAGAGAGACAACACGGACAGACAGCTGCAGATGAATCCGCACTCATCTGATTAGCGAATGCCTTTCCTATCTGGACGGATTAAGCCAATGGATGCACTTTTCCAAAGGTCAGAAGGTCAGGGATTCAGTCCCCACCCCCAACCACACACACACACACACTCACTAAAAGTGGTAGTTTGGCTCACCTGGACAGCCCCCCCACTAAATGTGGTGATATGAACCCCACCACAAGAGCATAACTTTGACTTTGACTGCTTATCGCCTTTGTCAAAGAGCTTATAGCAATCAGGCCATAATATACTTTGACAATAGGCATGCTTCTATTTAATAGCTAAGGGGCACTTAGAAATGTCATGCATGCAGGACATTTGTTGGAAGATTGAAAGTTCTTTTTGTGATTTTAATTTGTTTTGAATCTGTACATGACTTGACAATAAAGATTCTATTCAGTTCAGTGAAGTACCTGACTCGTCTTTTAAAGTGTCAGCAATGTATTTCCATGCTGGGCATATATATGTATTTCAGAAAAAAGAAAAATTAAGTCACTTTTATAATCATTTCCAAGTAATCTCAAAATCAAAATTCTATAAATATATGTCTGTAAATTCATCACAAATGGACTATTATTATTATTATTATTATTATTACTATTATTGTATTATTTATTATTATATTTATTTATTTATTTATTTATTTACTTATTTATTTATGTTTTTTTATATCTCTGACTTTATCTGGAGTTTCATCAGACCCAAGCAAACGACACTGGAGTGAGAATGCGGTGTGAGATGGTGTGTGTGGTTTGAATGTATTTCATATGTGGTGTTATTCCAAAGTCAGTCCACATTAGATCATAACACATTAGTCTTGCTGGAGGGGGGAAGGACAAAAAGCAGGGCCTGCAGCAAGCACACATAATTCAGCTGAAATTGTTAACGTGACGTTGCTGTTTATTTTATGAACATAGAAATGCACAAATAATTAAACACTTCTGTTCCCTGAGGTGCTCAAACTTCTACATATAATGTGTCTGGGTATGGTGAGTTTACATTTGAGTGTACGTGTGTGTGTGTTTGTGTGTGTGTGTGCACACGTGCATTTGCATTTATGTATGTCTGTGTGTGATCTTGCTACAAGGGGGCAGTGTCTCATGTACAGACATACACTATCAGTGTGTGTGTAAGTAAGTCAGTATTACTGTTGATCTGGTGTGTGTGTGTGTGTGTGTGTGAGTGTGTCTGTCAGTCAGTAATGCTCTTGATCTGATGTGCTGTACGGCACCGTGTTGACAGCCTCCATATGCTCAACAACCTTAATGCCCTGGACACTTTATGCTATAAATAACTACACACACACACACACACACACACACACAACCTCACCAGGCTTCAGGCCACAGAGGTGTCAGACAAAGAGTTTAGGGTGAGAGAGAATGAGGGATGGGAAGAGAGTAGGAGAGAGAGAGAGAGAGAGAGAGAGAGCTAGGTAAACGTAGAGGAGAGGAGGCGAGAGAAAAAGAGAGAGAGAGAAGGGGGCTGGCTTTTCTCATCTGGTAATTGAAGGTGAGAAATGATTTCATTATCCACAGACAGAGTAATCTGGGGAAAAAAGGTTGTGAGCTTCTCATTTCCTGGAGTGCATCTCGACCTCTCGCCCCAGCTCACACACACACACACACACACACACACACACAGTCTTTTTTAATTGTTGGAGTGCTGTAACTTGACTGCTTTTCTTTTTGCCGAGGATAGATGACCAATGTCACTAGCTAGGAGCATGTGTGTGCAGATCTGCCTGAGCGCTTAGATCTTCAAATGATTGGTCACAAAGCAGAAAAGAAAGAAAGAAAGAAAGAAAGAAAGAAAAAATTGTTTGTCCTTGCTATTTGTTTTATTCTCTTGACCTCCTACTGACCTTCATCATATTACAGATGAAAGTTATCACAAGCACTGCTGCCAGTTTTCTGCAGCAACTCACAACCTCAGTGAAGGCTGTCACGTCCTTGCCGTGTTTTTTTTTTAACCTTATTTATTTATTTCATTTTATTTCATCTTTTTTCTCGAAAGAGTGTTCACATGCAATGCAGCCAGGGTCTCTTTCAAGATCCGTGTGGTTCCTATAAAGACTAATAAACTTTCCAATGGATTTGAGGTGTTTAAAGAAAGCCTTGATGCATTATTCTGACACAGTAGCGCTCCAGGCAGTGTCTGTAGTTTTCTCCAGTGGATCTGAATCTCTAAGGATTTAAAGGACTCTTCTGCTGTGGTTGGAGTTTAGCGCAAAAGCTTCTGTTACACAAGGGGCCTTCTTAAAGGCTAGATGAATTTTTTAGGTGTCAATAATAGAGAGAGAGAGATGGAAAGAATGCAGTACAAAAGTGCAAAGGAGAAGTAAGAAAACTGAGAGAAACTTTCTTTTTCAAAACTTTTGTCACTTTCACTATTTCAACCCCACCTGTCTGTATACCCAGAATTCTGTATGTGTGTGTGGTCATTACACCATCCATAGGCCATGGAGTGTATCAAACTCCTAAAACCAGCTGGCATTTGATTATTTTCCTTAACAGGTTGAGGAATATGGTGACATTTTATCAATAAGCATGATTAAATTTCGTCTTGGTCTGAGCTAATCTGTGTGTGTGTGTGTGTGTGTGTGTGTGTGTGTGTTCGTGTGTTTGGGAGGGGGGTGTCGTAGTTGCGGGCGAGAGGAGACAAGCTGTGCTCCTGCAGAGAGACTGTACGCAGGGACTGTAAGCCGCTTATTATATTGACTGCCTTGTCCTCCTTACAGACAGACACACACACACACACACACGCTCTCACTCTCACTGGCACACCCACCGCATCTTCCTCTCCTCATGCAGTCACTTTCTATTGTATATGAATTTTTGATCACATATAGTGTACGCACGTACGTACAAGCACACACAAGCAAGCACACACACACGCACAAATGTGTACTACTCCTTGTAGATGCTCAATATTTATCAGACATAAATGTGACACACACACACACACACACACACACACACAGCTGCATCAGAGAGGCATCAAAGACGGCCAGCAACCAGGCTGAAGTTTATTGAAATGAGTGTTTACTTATTTCTTTGCCAGATTGTGTCTGTCTGTGTGTGTGTGTGTGTGTGTGTGTATGTGAGAGAGAGAGAGAGAGAGAGAGAGAGAGACAGACAGAGAGAGAGAGATACTGTGTGTGTGTGTGTGTGAGTGTGTGAGTGAGTGAGACAATAGTAGCTTTATGGCATTTTCCCTACCTAGCAGAAGGAGCGGGGTCTGACAGTGGGTGATAAGCTAGTCAGTCTGCCTCCCATGATAATCACAAGCCGGACCCCCCCAGCCCCCCACCCCCAATGCTCAGCTTACACATCTAAGTAGCCAGAGCTGTGTGTGTGTGTGTGTGTGTTTATGCTGGTGTGTTTGTGTGTGTGTGTGTATGTGTGTGTGAGTTCACATTGAGAGAGACAGAGACCAGGAAAATATGGCAAACAGCAGATTCAGCCTGCTAACAGTCTTTCTACTCAATCCGTTCATTGTTGTTTGTGCATGTGTGCATTTATCTATGGGGGGAGGTCATTGTGTATACGTGTGTGTGTGTGTGTGTGTGTGTGTGTGTGTGTGTGGTGTGTGTGTGTGGTGTGTGTGTGTGTGTGTGTGTGTGTGTGTGTGTGTGTGTGTGTGTGTGTGTGTGTGTGTGCGATTTCATGAGACCAGTGGTACACTGACTTGTAGTCTGTAGTGTGACTGTAGTAATGATCTGTAATGCTGTTAAGTGTGACCAGGCTTTTTGGTTTATGTGTGTGTGTATGTGTGCGTGTTTGTGTCTGTGTCTGTGTGTGTGTTTCTGAACTGCTATTTCTCATTACTGGAGTGATAATATAATTGCTGCTGTAGAGAGCAGAGGTGTATGTATGTGTGTGTGTGTGTGTGTCTGATCTGTGTTTTTGCTTGATATTGATGTTTTGTGTACTCCCCCCACCCCATCTAATTGTAATTAGATGTAAGGCTTTGAAGGAAATATGCTGAATGTGTATGTATGTGAATGAGAATTGATCCTACTTTGTCATAAGAATTTTTTTTTGTGTTGTGTGTGTGTGTGTGTGTGTGTGTGTGTGTGTGTGTGTGTGTTTGTTTCTGACCAGGTGTTTGGCCATCAGAGGAAGTGATGGCCCACTACTGCCTAAAGAAACAACACATGTTCAGGTGAGTGTCGGCACCTTTCTCAACAATCCATTCCTCCTCCTCCTCTTCCTTCCCTTCTCTCTCTCTCTCTCTTTCTTTCTTTCTTTCTCTCTCCAACTTTTCTTTCTTTCCTTCTCTCACTCTCTACCCATGCAACCCCCCCCCACCCCTTCCCCTGTCTGTTAGCGTCTGACAGACGAAGGGCAGGGCCAGGACCCTGCAGGTTTGATTTGCACTCAAGGCGATGTGCAACCCTTTGATTTCCTGTTTGCCCACTGGAGAGGCATCAGGCCCCGGGAAGAGCAGCGTATTGATCCCAGCCCTGAAGGTCAGCTCAACCACAAACGCCACAAGCAGAGGAGAGAGAGAGAGAGAGAGAGAGAGGGTGTGTGTGTGTGGTGGTGGCAAGGATGGAGAGCGAGAAAAAAAGGGAGAGAATCAGTGGGTGAGAGAGGGGAAGAAAAGGGAGAGAGGGAAGAAGGAAGGACAGAGGAGTGAAGGGAGAGGGAAAGAAGAACTGAGTGAAAGAAAGAAAGAGTCAAAGAAGAGAGTGGTGGGAAAAAGGGCAGAGAGAGGGAAGAAATTGAGAGAGAGAGAGCACTGAAGGATCTGACAGTCCTACTTGCAGTGTGATGAGGCGTCCTTCTCCAACCCCCACACACACACACACACACACACACCATCACCACCACACACCACCACCACCATCACCAACCCCTTTCATTTTGGGGGCGTCTCTTCTGCCACACGACAGTTGAGATTGCAACCTACACACCATCTTCCACACTAGTCCTCACTTATTCTTCACTACAGCCACAGAGATGGAGAAAGATGGATGGATGGATAGATGGATGGACAGAAAGAGAGAGAGAGGTAGAGAGGGAGAGAGAAAGAGGGAGAGGGAGATTGTGAATAAGAGATATAGACAGATAGATGAGAGGACAAAAGAATAAAAAAACAAGCCAATTTGAGAGAGCTTTGTGTGTGTGTGTGCGTGTGTGTGTGTGTGTGTGTGTGTGTGTGTGTGTGTGTGTGTGTGTGTGTGTGCAGTCCTTCCCTTTCTGTGCCTCAAACTGACTGTACAGCCAAATAGCTACCTGTCACTCGGCCTTTGTCCTTTCTGAAGCTTAGACTCACACTCGCAGAACATCTCATTTTTAATTGCATTTTTTTGGGATGTGTTGCCATTGGTTGCAGTGTTAAAGTATGCTGTCTGTATGTGTGTGTGTCTGTGTGTCTTTCTGTCTGTGTGTGTGTGTGTGTATGTGTGTTTGTGCACTGTAGAGGCTGTGGAGGCTAAGGGTAAAAGTGGAAAACCACACATATCAACAACCCAGAAGAGATGTGACCCTGGCACGGTAGTGTGTGTGAGAGAGAGTGAGTAAGAGTGTGAAAGAGAGAAAAAAAGGAGGGAGGAAAGAAGAGAAGAGGGGAAGAGAGAGAGAGATGGAAGGAGGGAGAGAGGTCATTCAATAAACTGGTGAAGAGTATATCTCTCTTTTTTCATGAGGATCAAGCGTCTCTCCTGGTGTGTGTTTAGTGGCCTGAATGAAAGCACGGTAGGGCGTGTCATCAGTGTGTCAATTTCACATGGATGGCTGAACCATGTGTGAGCCCAGCCCTCTGTGTTTGCCTTTGTGCATTTGTGTGTGTGTGTGTGTGAGAGAGAGAGAGAAACTGAGAGAGAGAGAGATTTTGTGTGTGTGTGTGTGTGTGTGTGTGTGTGTATGTGTGTGAGAGTGAGAGAGAGAGTTTTTTTCTATATCCTTTCTATTTTCCTGTGTGTGTGTTTGTGTGCGTGTGTGTGCTTGTTTGTGTGTAAACTGTTGTTTTCATCATTGTGCATGGATAGTGTGAATATGTTTGTCAATAGTGAACCTTTTTTTTCACGTTAGTCTGTGTGTGTGTTTTGATTGATGCCCAAGGCTCTGTGTATGTTTCTGATTGTGCTTGGTTTGTGTGTGTGTGTGTGTGTGTGTGTGTGTGTGTGTGTGTGTATGTGTATGTCTGCATACACAGTGGAAACCTGCACAGTGGGGATCCCTGTGACTCTAATTAACTTAATTTTTCAGTCGCTCCACAAATCCACACTTCCAACTGGAAAAAGGACAATGGCGCTTCACTCCATTTTCAAAAGACACTGACTCACAGAGGGTGGTGGTTGGGGATGGAAAGATACAGAAAAGGAAGAAAAAAGAGGAAGAGGAAATGAGAAGCGGAGAGATAGAAAGAGCGAGATGGATGAGAAATTCAGAGAAAGAAAAGGAGAGGGGGAGAGTAAGAGAGAGAGGAGATGATAGAGAAGAAGACAAAAGATGTTGGAATTAAGTGTGTGGGTGTGTGTGTGTGAGAGAGAGAGAGAGAGAGAGAGAGTGTTTGTGTGGAGTGGGGGGATGGGGAATGGGGGGTTGAAATCAATGATTGTGCTGGAATAGCATTCCAATCAATGGTGGCCCCTTGCTGTGATGAGGTATCCACAACTAATTAGCGCCATTGTGGAAGCACAGCTTTGACTACACCTTCCGGCTACGCAGCCCACCAGGCCTGTCTGATCCGGCTACGCTGAGGGCCCAGGCTCACGCCTCTGCTGGCTCTTCCCTTGACCTACTCCAGCTCTTCAGCTGGACGTATTTGTACTGGTACTACTGTTAGACAAGGCCTCTGAGAGCTGTGCTGATTAATGCTAAGCTAAGCTAAGCTCTCTCTCTCTCTATGCTTGTTTTTTAGGGGACTTTCTGTTTGTGAACTGGGTGGAGGGATGACATGTCTTGCTGGCCTTATGGTAAGTCCTTACACACATACACACACACACACACACTTGCACCAGATGAACTTGTGGTGAACTTGAAGGTGTAAGGGGTAATGAACGTTGTGGTGTTCATATAATGCATGGTCAAGGTGATACTAAAGCTGCGACACATAGTGAAGTCACCATTACATCTCGAAGGGCATTATTTTCTGATATCCGAACCTTGTCCTTCATTATCCCATTTATACCACTGTTATCATGTCTGCATTAGTGGTTTTGCTAACAAATTTAGATTGCTAAAACTCACTCATTTGCGAAACCACTATCATTCCAAACTTACCAGGATAGACTGCCATTGCTAGTTCCAAAATGGATGGTTGCTATGGTCAAAAGCAGCTTGTTAGTGTCATCTTGCGTTGTCAAGCACCATATCTAAGGATTGTATCCTGTCTTGGCTTTTGTGAAATAACTTCTTCGTACTCCCAGATGTGTAACAGTTAAAAACCATCTTGGTCACCCTCGGATATCAGAAAATAATGCTTTAATTCTAAATAGTGAATTACAATAAGAAATTCGATTAAGCAGTGGTATAAACAACATATTTATTATACTGAACAGGTTTGTTTGTTTTTTTTTACACTTAAAGCCTTGTTTTCTGATCATTTATCATGAAACACAATGGTTAAGATCGAAATGTTGAGAATTTTCGGTTGTTGCTGTAGCACCCCCCCCCCTCCATACAGAAGGGCTGCATAAGTGCACAGCTGCAATCTTCCCTAAACTTTCATTTCATCTGTTCAATTGATATGAAACTCTTGTGTGCTCAGCAAGGATCACTGATATGCTGACACAAAAGTCGTTTTTTCTCGTTTTTTTTCTCAATTGTGGACCTATTTTTTCAAACTTCTCACACCTGTATTCTTCCACCTAAGAGTTTGAAGCAATACAAGTGAAGGTAGAAGTCGCACTTTGCGATGATTTTTGTGTCAGTGTATCAGTGAACATTACTAACCACCAAAAGTTTATTGCGCTTCAGCAAAGATTGCAACTGTACACCTATATAGCCATTCTGTAGGTGGGGGGTTAAATTTTAACCTTAACCATTGTATTTCATCATAAACAATCAGAAATCAACACTTTAAGTGTAAAACAACTATGTTGTCCTTTAAGTTTGTGTACATTAGTTTGTGTGTGTGTGTGTGTGTGTGTGTGCGTTTAGAGAGAGAGAGATAGAGGCCTGACAGGTTGTGGATTGTTGGCAGCAGTGCTCTTAAGAGCCCTTGAGATGGACAGGTGTTTGGATGCATCGATCCTCAGGGGCCACTCGGCCTCTCAGGGCCTTTATCTCCTACCAGTCAATATCCTGTGTTGTGACATTGCAGACCCCTGTTACACACCTCTCCTCATCCTCCCACCTCACACACCACACACGCACAGACACACATATAAACACACACACACACACACGTAAACACACACACACACACACATATATAAACACACACACACACACACATATATAAACACACACACAGTTGTACCGTACTTTTTCTGTCCCTCATTTTATCTTTCTTTCTTCTGTCATCTTCCTGTCTGCTCTTCCCTACTGTCTTCTGTGTGTGCGCTTGCATGCGTGTGTGTGTGAGGCGCTTGCATGCTTGTGTGTGTGAGGCGCTTGCATGCGTGTGTGTGATAGTCACTCTTTCTCTTTCATTGTTTGGCCCTCCCTCTTTCTCTCTCTCCTTTTTTCATTTTCTCTCCTTTACTCCCTCTTTTTCTCCACTGTCTGTGGTTCTGTTCACTCTCTTCCTGCGCTAAACTCTCACAAAACCATGACTGTTACATTGCAAATGCAGTATAGCATGGGACGTACTGGTACAAACAAAAAACATTTTATATTTTCAGTGAATTAAAATTCAAGAAAACTAAATCTATGAAAAAACAACTCACACACAAGCACGCACACAGAAAATAAACAATCTGAAAAACAAATGCACAAAAAAAAACAATAACCCAGAATATTATCTGGCTTTGACATTCTCTTGGCATTCTCTCCCACTATGCGTCATTCTGTCACTAACTTTCCTGTTTTTCATTTCTCCTTCTTCTTGTCTTTTAATGTCTCTCAGTTTCCTGTCCTTTAATGCAATCTCTTCTGCCTCTCGGTTCCATCTGATCCCCCTCCTCCTCCTCCTAGTCACCCTACTGTCATTAGTAGTGATCATCTTCCTCATTCAGATCTCATTCTCCTCTTCCAGCTGAAGGAGTATGATGTGTTCTTTACACTTGATGCTCTGCCCTCCTCTCCTTTCCTTTTTTCACCAGCTCTCTACATTCTCTCTCCTCTTTTTCCTTCTTCTCTCTCTCCATCTTCCTGCCTCTTTCTGTTTTTCCTTCTCTATCTGTCTGCAGTTCTCTCTCTTCTCTCTTTGTCTCTGTCTCTCTGTTTCTCTAGGTCTCTTCTCTGTCACCCCCTTCTTTATCTTTCATCCCATCCTCTTTCTCCCTTTTGTTTTCTTTTTTTCTCTTTTTTTCTATCTCTGTCTCTCTCTCTGCCACCCCTCCTCTCTCTGTGCCCCTTGGGCCTGTGTCGTTGGCACCACTGCCATCATGCAGGTTGGCTCTTACGCTTGGCTGCCCGCGGTGCCACCCCCTCTGGGGGGGTCAGACAGCAGCCTGTCCATCTGCTGGTGGGCTCTGGGGAGGATGGTGGTGAGGCAGTAGTAGGGGGGGTTATGACCCTCACACCCGCCCCAGGACTAGTGCACCATGCTGGGCACGGAGGCTCCTCATCCACCCCCTGATCTCTAGCCCTCCCCACCCTTGTCTTCCTTGTCCGGAAGCATCTACCTTCGACTAGTCTTTTCATTTGGCATTAATTATAGATACCTGTTAGGAGCAGATGAGCAGTCTGCTGAGATGCACACTGTCAGGATGGGGAAGTTTTAGTATGTGACTAAGACTAGCATTCACGTCAGGCACTTCTAACACACACACACACACACACTCATTTAAGAGTGTATAGATGCAAGGACCGCCACACTGAAGCACACACACACACACACACACACACTCACACACTCATTTGAGAGTGTACAGATGCAAGGACCGCCACACTGAAGCACACACACACACACACACACACACTCACACACTCATTTGAGAGTGTACAGATGCAAGGACTGCCACACTGAAGCCCACACACACACTTATTTGAGAGTGTACAGATGCAAGGACCACACTGGTGCACATACACACACACTTATTTGAGTGTGTACAGATGGAAGGACCACACTGGTGCTTACACACACACACACAAACACAAACCTAGGGCTATGTTATTGCAATTGTATACGCACAGCAAAGATATCTATAAAAGATGTCTATAAAAGATGTCTATACACGCATACAGAGTGCAACACAGACCCTTTGCACACACACACACACACACACACACACACACACACGTTGTGTAAGCTTCTAGAATGCTAGAAACATCATTAAGGAACATCCGCCGCTGTTTAACAGGCGTCTCGCGTTCTTTGCTTTTGTGTGCGTGGAGCATGTCATCACCGCTGATTAATTAATTAACTCTGGGACGCGAACAAGCAGTGATTAATATATTTGAGTTTATCTGATGGGCTGGAGCACTTCAAACAGAGGCAATATGAAAGGCGGCTAAATGAAAGGGGCAGCCAAGAGTGGGCTTATCGCTCTTCTTCTGCCGTCTTGTTGAAGAGGCCGCGAGGCCGCCGGTGCCCTTTCTAAAGCATCACAGCGGCCATCAGAAGAAGACGTTCCTAATGAACTACTTAAAGAGCCCTAGCGTCCGCACACGGACTGCATATTCATACTGGCTGCATATTCATATTGGGGTACAAGGGAAAGCGCACACACACACACACACACACACACACATTTGAATTCTTTTATTTGAACCCACCTATCATATTTCTTTACAGGCAGGATTCAAATATTTTCAGAGGTGAAATATAGCTTTGACACTCATGGGTACAAAAAAGTCTCTGATCTTTGCAATAATGGGCTGATTCTTGTTCATCTTATCATAAAAGGCCACATAAATGTTCATATACAGATCAAAGACACATCCTACCTCCAGGACCAGCACCTGCCTTCTGTCTCTATCCAAAAACACAACATCACTGATGTTAGGGATGTTACAAAACACATCATTAGCGGTGTTGAACCGGTGTTGCTCTGTCTCTCTCTTTCGACACACACACACACACACACACACACACACACACACACACACACACACACACACACACACACACACACACACACACACACACACACACATATACTCCTGAACATATGCATTTACATACACAGCTTGCTCAGCATAGCATATAGACCCTCTACATTATCCTGCACATGCACACACACACACACTCACAAACATATACTGTACACATATAAAAGACAAACACTATTATATACTGTCTTGAAACAGAGGAAGTGTATTTTGGTAGATCTCTATGGCAGGGCCAGTCCTGTTGTCTCTTCTGTGGACGTGCAGCCTCCCTCGACTGCTGTGGAGATTATTTCTCTTATTTTTTACATTTCACCTCTCCTTCCCCTCGCCGTCTGCCTATCTCTCTTTCTCTCCATTACAGTCTTGTTCTCCTGCTCATTCCCTCTCTCCTATCTATTCTCCACTCTATTTCTCCCTCTCTCCTTCCATCTCTCTCTCCCTCTCTCTCTCTTACCCTCCCTGGTGTCTTTATCTGTCCTAGTGTATGATGTGTTTGGCCTATAGGTCTCTGGCAGTGTGTGTGTGTGTGTGTGTGTTTGGCCTGTAGCTCTCTTGGCACTCTTTGTCCCACTGTCTGTCAGTTGAAGCTGACTGTCAGAGCCCCTGACTGGCATTTGATAGATCTGTCAGCAGTCCATAGAGCAAGACATGTTGGCTCTCACAAACACTTTAGCACACACACACACACACACACACACAGATACACACACACACGCTTTCTCTGTTGGAT
>JAIFZK010000012.1:12055000-12062500 GCA_027481765.1 Tenualosa thibaudeaui | reverse complement strand
GATTTGTGGTACGTGGTTTAGTTCACCTGAAAAAGGCCTTGTTTTCCTCTGCAGAAATTTAAAAAACTGAAATCAAACTTACAGGAAAAAAAATCAAATCAAGTTGATGGCAGAAATCACAAGTACACGGAAAGTAATGCAAGGAAGAAATAAATCACAGTTTATTTTGCCATAGTCAAATCATAATACTTTTTGGGTTGTATATTGTATTGCATTGATGTGATAGTGTCATATTGAAACCTATACTGTAATGGTAGTAAATGTTTGCCATTGCACTCTGTGGCAGTTATTACCACACAAATGATGAAGTTGTTTTTCTTTTTTAAAAATATATTAATTTACTTGATTCACTTCATTTACTGCCTTAAGTGGCAGTTCTAGCCGGTTGTAGCCACTTTAAGTCCTGCTGATTTGTGTTCACTCTTGCCTGCTCAGCCAGCTGACACAAAGGGTTAGGAAACAGAGCCACACTAATATGTGTTTAACAGACCACATCACTCAATCAATAAGCCATCGCTTACTTATAGAAACAATCAGTCAATATGCCAGTCAGTGGCTAACAGTTTTGCTCTTTGTTCTCTCTCTCTCTCACTCACTCACTCACTCTCTCACCCCCACCTCTTTCTCTCTCTCACTCTCACATGCACACTCTCTCTCTCTTTTTCTCTCTTTCTTCACTTTCAGTCCACCTGTCAATCTAGAGATGATTTATTATGAAAACTGTCAGCCCTAATAACTCTGAGTTGCAGTACAATGTCCAAAGCCATAGTAGAGTTCGACTCTGTTGCCGCCAATGATTATAAAACCACAGCACAGTAGTTTCCCAAATATAAGCCACGCCATGTATAAACCTCAGGTAAGTGTTTTATGCAAACAAAAAAACAAAACCATGTACTGACCTCACCCTTATATTAATCTCACCCATGTATTAGCTTCTGTTCCCCAGTTTACTAAACATTACCTACTAAATCACAATCAGATCAGGCCTAGTAGAATGATGAAAAGAAATGCAATCCTGTATATAGCCTTCACCCATGTATTAACCTCATAGATGAAAAAATGCAAAATCAATGTGCTAACCTCGGTTAATAATCGGGAAATTATGGTATTAAGAAAAAACACTTCTATTCAGTGAGCGGTACCACATAAGCCAAGGAAGGAGAACAAAACAATTCAGTAGAAGTCAGACTTTGTCACTCATACACTCTCTAATTTTCTCTCAAACTCTGTTACACACACACACACACACACAGAACTATTAACTGTCTTTAAACAAGGCCTGTCTTCCTTTAACCAGGTTTGCACTGAGCCGTCTCACCTCCCGTCTGTCTGGCCCTGTCTGTTCTTTAAGCCTGCTTAATTATACGTTAGCCCTTGCTCCAGTCAGGCCAAGTCAGAGTCCCAGTCATTACATGCTAATGGCCAACCTTTCATTATGGACCACGGCTCTGTGTGTGTTTTTGTGTGTGTGTGTTAGCAGAGAAGTTGTATAGGGAGGGACCAGCCCCTTGGCTTGGCCTTAAACCAGATGAATTCCTCACGGCCGGAGTTGACAACCAGGGCCAATTGGAGGAGTGAGTTAAGAGTTTGTGTGCTCTTGTAGTGGTTTGTTTACTGTTGCGGTGGTTGTACACCACTGGAAGCCATGCAAAGGTCTTAGGACGCAATGGGGTTACGTTACAAACTTTTAGGACCATGGAGACACTGGCACAACTTACTGACTGTATGTATAGGTGTGTGTGTGTGTATTTAAGTGCAGATCTGATTGTTTTCAACGTGTGCACATCCATTGATCACTGTAAGAATGTGGTTGCATGTGCAAATCTATACCTGTGCCATTAAGTGTGTGTGTGTCTGTGTGCCTGTGTCTGTGTGTGTTTGTGTGTGTGTGCATGTGCCTGTGTGTGTGTGTGTGTATGTGTGTGTGTGTGTGTGTGTGTGTGTTAATTGTTCTTGTCATTGTCCTTAACGCCTTAATCAGACGTGCGAGGGGTGATCGAGAGGAATCGACAAGCAGGACTCTTTACCTGCCCTGATGTCTCCAGCCGGTAAGAAAGACCTGTTTCCGTGGCAACGTGGCCATAGTACTCCACGTACAAACCCTGTTGACCTTTCACCTCTCCTTGCAACAAGGAATAGTAGGAGAAAAATGTCGTCCCAGTCTGGAGCAGAAACTCTGGGGTGGCTTTGAGGACATTCATTTTCGGCTGACGGGAGCGTTGACAGTCGGATGGCCGTGGCAATACGTTTGCATTAGGCTCATCCATTAGCCGCTGTAATCTCTGTTTGCTGGGTCAGAGGGCTGCTTTTGGGGAAAGTGTGTGTGTGTGTGTGTGTGTGTGTGTGTGTGTGTGTGTGCGAGAGTGCGAGAGAGAGAGAGAAAGGCACTCAATGGAAGCATCAAGCTCCAGTGCTCTCCATTGGTGCATGTTTGCCACACAGTCAAATCAATGTTACTAGATTTTGCTCTCAAGTCATGCAATGGTTTATATGGTTAATATGATAGAAAGAATAGAAAGATTGTTTGTGTGCAACTGTCAGGCATGACTGTGTGTGTGATTGCATGTGTGATGGTTAGGGGGTTTGTAGGGTACCCAGCAACACAATGCCCCCTGACCTTTGTCGTCATGACAGTGAAAGATGTTATGCTGATTGAGGCATATCAGTGTATGTGCAGGCAAAAGGACTCGATTGAAAGGTCTCAATCAAAAGACACACACACACGCGTATATCCATATTGATGCTAACCTGTGCATACACACATGCACACATACACACACAGAGAAGCCTAGTTGTGTAGCGTTGACACAAACACACACATAAACACACACACACCTTATACTCTCACAGTTTCTCTCACCTGACACACATCTCTAACTAACTAACCCTGTCATGTAAAGATAGATGCATGGTACAGATGCATGGGGATTCGCCTCTGAAAAGTCATTTAGCTTCTCAGTGATCTAAACACTACCTTCCGCAACCCCCCACCCCCACGCATTTACACACTACTGCTTACCTAACCCCCCCGCACCCCTCGCTCCCCACCCCCAACCCTTTTTGTCTATTTACCCTGAGATGATGAAGAGAAAGAGGTAACCATATAATTAGGCTTGCATTACTTTGATTGTTTTCTTTGCAGATTAAGCCCCCTGTCAGAACACACGGTTTGAGAGGGGTTGAGGTCGTGCGCAATTGGATTGGAAGGGTGTGTGTGTGTGTGTGTGTATGAGAGGGTTGGGGTGGGGGTGCACTCTCTCTCTCAAGTCTGCGGATAATAGCCTGTAGCTCCCCTGCTGTGCACTAAGATTGTATTTCCACAAGACATAATTTTTGTTTACCGAGTGTTAATAATGGCTAATTAATAATCAGATGCGATGGCCTGGAACTCATCTCTCAGCTCTTAAGACAAGGAGGAGAAAGAGAGAGATAGAGAAAGAGAGAGGGAGACAATGAGAGAGAAAGAAACAGAGAAAGAGGTAGAGAGAGGGGGATCAAGTGAGATAGAACAATAGAAATATACAGTAAAAGATCTAATAAATAGATTGAGAGAATGGAGAAAGAGAGATTGTGTGTTTTATCAACAAGGCCCTAAATTCAGAGCTACAGTCAGGGTAGTTACAAGGGTTGACCTCATAAAAGCAGGAGAGAGAGAGAGATGAGAGAAGGTGGAGGTGTTTGGAATGAGATAGGAAGCCTCCTGTTGTTATGTCCAAAGCAGAAGAGAGAGAGAGAGAGAGAGATGAGAGAAGGTGGAGGTGTTTGGAATGAGATGGGGAGCCTCCTGTGGTTACGTCCCGGAGAATCTTTAGCCACCAGCAATTACCGAACATTTAGCCATGGAGGCGGTAGCCGTGGCGATGAATGCGTCGTCGTGGCGATTGGCCTGCTGCGAGCGCCCAGCAGGGACCGGGGACGTCTGTCTGAATGGCCACCGACCCGCTCATTTCACCTCCCACCCCAAACACCGCTGCGCCACAGAGATGACCAGAGCACTGACCGCCACTTCATTAGACTTTCAGTCACTTCAAGTGCGCGCGCACACACACACATATGTGTACACACAGCTACCCACAACCACACACTGCACGAGAGGGGCAGGTATTACACTGTAGTGTCTCAAAAACACATTACTTGCATTAGTTTGTATTTCTTAAAGGATGTAAGATGCAGGCATAAGCCAAACACACACACACAGAGTGTCTCTAACAGAGTTTGTTCCTTGCAGAGTGGTGCGGTGGGACAACGAGAGTGATGTGTCTGCACTGGAGAGCTGCTTCGATGTGGTGATGTGCGCCGACTGGTAAGGTTCACCCTCACCTTTGACCTTTTAACTCTTGCAACTCTCACATCTCAACAACACCCCCCCTCCACTCCCCCCAACTACTTCTCTGGCTCTTTCTACCTGCTGGTCACGTCTTCAGCCAGTGTAAAAAGAAGTGGGGCATCACGGTGTTATTGTTCCCCCGCAGCACACAGGACGGTTATCAGATTGTTCCTGCTGGACCCTGCTGGCAGAATTACTTCCTCTAGGATGACTCCTCCGACAGGCTTGTCGCCTCCCTTTTTTTTTCTTTTTTTCCCCTTTTTTTTCTCCTTCACCCCCTTCTTTTTTCAGAAATTGCCTCTTTTTCATGCTTGGCGTCCCAGCAAATGGATGACTTAGGCAAATTGCAAATAATTATGCCTGGGTGAGGAAAGACAGACGCTGAGTGAGAAGGGGAGAAATGGCAAGAGAGAGAGGGAGACAAGGGGAAGAGAGAGAGAGAGAGATGAAGGAAGGGGTTGAGGTTGAAGGAGAGAGAGAGAGAAAGAGAGAGAGAGAGATGAAGAGAAGGGGTTGAGATTGAAGGAGAGAGAGAAAGACAGAGATGAAGAAGAGGGGTTGAGATTGAAGGAGAGAGATGAAGAGAAGGGGTTGATATTGGAGAGAGAGATGAGGAGAAGCAGTTGAGATTGGAGAGAGAGAGATGAGGAGAAGGGGTTGAGATTGAAGGAGAGAGAGAGATGAGGAGAAGGGGTTGAGATTGAAGGAGAGAGAGAGATGAGGAGAAGCAGTTGAGATTGGAGAGAGAGATGAGTAGAAGCAGTTGAGATTGGAGAGAGAGATGAGGAGAAGGGGTTGAGATTGAAGGAGAGAGAGATGAGGAGAAGCAGTTGAGATTGGAGAGAGAGATGAGTAGAAGCAGTTGAGATTGGAGAGAGAGATGAGGAGAAGGGGTTGAGATTGAAGGAGAGAGATGAGGAGAAGGGGTTGAGATTGAAGGAGAGAGATGAAGAGAAGGGGTTGAGAGCCTGTGTGTGTGAGAGAGTGAGAGAGCATCCCATAAGGAGACAGCCATCAAACGTAGAGTTCAGGAGTAGAGTAGAGTGCATTGGGAGGTAAAAAAGGTGTGTAAGATGCAGAATCCCACAAAGTTGTCTTAGTGGATGTTTTTCAGGCTGCAGGATATGGAGAGAGAGATACAGAGAGAGAGAGAGAGAGAGAGAGAGAGGAAAAGAGAGGGAGAGAGAGAGAGGAAAAGAGAGAGAGAGAGGATCTGCTCTTGTAACCAAACAGCTTTCCTTAGCACACCAATCATGCCTGTCACTATGTGGAGTGTGTCTGTTACTGTTTCCACTCTTCCTTAAACCTGTTCGTATGTGTTTGTGTGTGTGTGTGTGTGTTTGTGTGTGTGTGTGTGTGTGTGTGTGTGGTGGAGGGTCCTAGTAAATACATGTGAAGCGTTAGGTGAGGCATAGCAGTGGTATGTTTTTGTGCATATGCATTATTTATTGTGTGTGTGTGTTTGTCTGTGTGTGTACCTGTGTGCATTTATACTTTTATGTTTGTGTGTATGTGTGTGTGCGCGTGTGTATGTGTCTTTCCACTCGTTTGTATAAGATGTATAGATTTGGGCTTGTGTGTGTGTGTGTACATGTGTGTATCTGTACTTTTATATACGTGTGAATATATGAATATATTAAATAAAGTCTATTTGTGTGTGTGTGTGTACGTGTATTTCCACTTGTTTGTATAAACTGTATAGATTTGTGCTTGTGTGTGTGTGTGTATCGGTGCTTGTGTACGTAAGGGATAATGCATTGTCCACCGGTCATTATGTTAGGCATAACAGCCGCCGATGTGTCGTGCTGTTCTTCGCCCCCGCCTCGTCCATTATTCCCCTATATCAGGACACCTTAAAGGCCGTTATCCTGCTTGTCACCCAGTTGCAGCTCATACGTATAGACAATAAGCAAACGTTACATAAAAGAAATTGCTTGCAAGTTCAACTATTGTTTACTATGGTTGGTATAGTTACCATTTAAAAAACGCACTGACACGGAATGGTAATTAAACTTTTTTACCAGATCTACGTCATAAGTGTCCCGTTGTCAGGGAATAATGGACACCCTGTCAGCCAAAAAACAATATTTAATTTCTCCTGGTGATAAAGGAAAATATTTCCCGACAGGACAAACAAGAATTGGTCTTGATTCTTCCTGAAGGGAAATATTTTCCTATAATGACCAACGAACAATACATTATCCCGCTTATACAGCTACTTGCCAAATTACAGTCACAGAATGTCACACAAACGTCTTTTAAATTTAATTTGATACTGTTTTGTGGTTTCTGCAGATAAAGTTTGCAATGCAACTTGAACTTGAGACATTCTTTAGAATGCAGCTGATCTCCTTTCACTTTCAACAAAGTTCCACTGTCATAAGTGAATGATCTCTTCTCTCGGAATGATATGCAGAGGTGAATGTGAAGCAAAAAACTCGTTGCTATTGACAGCGGTCATTATACTTTCGCAGTGGTCATTATACAAAAATAACTGACCTCGGAACGCTAGGAAGGCCCATTCAAAGTGAATGGAACCTCCCGCAGCATTCTGGAGAGCCATATAATAGGTGTGTATATTTGTGTGTATGTGGTATGTTGCAGCCATGTTCCTTGTGTATACGGTGGGGCGAATGGTGCGTGCAGTGTGACATTATTATAATGGCAGGCAAATGGCATGTAATGTGCAGGTGAATAGAACAGCCATGCACCGGGAGAGGCGTTTGAGCCGGTAATAGGGGTACTTTATGTTTCTCTCTGTGAGTGGGAGTCCACCCAGTTGTGTGTGTGTGTGTGTGTGTGTGTGTGTGTGTGTGTGTGTGTGTGTGTGTGTGTGTGTGTGTGTGTGTGTGAAAAAGAGAGTGAGATTACTGTGTATCAGTATATCTGTCTTTATGAGTGTATTTACGTGTGTATTTGTTCATGTCAGAGCATGACACTTGCCAATTTGTGCATGTGTGAGTGTATTGTGAGTGTATATGTGAGTTTATGTATGTGTGTGTGTGTGTGTGTGTGTGTGTGTGTGTGTGTGTGTGTGTGTGATAGAGAGAGAGAGTGCGAGAGAGAGAGAGAGAGGATGACTCACGCAGCGGTTGTCCGTCCCCCCGTCGCCTCGTGCCGTAATTGCCCGTCGTCAGGGGAGCGATCGCTGGGCGATTAACGTGATCGCTACG
>JAIFZK010000012.1:12045000-12050000 GCA_027481765.1 Tenualosa thibaudeaui | reverse complement strand
ATGTAAGATGTTTTAACATGTGGATAAAAATCCCTCATATCCCACTGTCTTTGGATTTGGCTGTCAGTAAGGTTCAAATTTTCACCATGAGAAGAGACACTTTAGATCAGAGTACACATATTCTCCTAAGTTGCAGCTTATTAAGATGCAAATTAGTTACATGTTAGTCATTTGTTAGTCATTACAAATCACTATTACATTATTCTACATGACCTTATTCTACCCATAATAGACCATTAACTAAGAATTTCTCCTCTAAAATTACTGTTTATTCATAGTTAGTAAGTTAGTTGTTGTATATGAAATAATTAATTATTATGAATAATCTTAATATGCTTTGGTTAGTATGGGGCTTATAAGGCAGTAGTACAACAGGAACAGTTATTCCCCTTCAATAATATTCCCCCTTCAAAAGATGGTCTATTCATCAGAACTTGTTGTACTACCACCTTACAAGCCCCTTACTGAGCAAAGGATATTGAGATCAAAATTAATATGCAACAACTATCTTGCTTTGAATACGTTTATAGAGAAAGTCTAGTGAATGGCCTACTATGGGTAGAATAAGATCATGCAGAATAAGGTATTAATAAGCGACTTGTTATGACTAACAAATGGCTAGTATGTCATTATTTTGCATGTTAATAAGTTGCTTATTAATAGTGAATATGTGTAATCTACTCTAAAGTGTTACGAACATTTATATTGATGTGTGTGTGTTGTGTGTGTGTGTGTACAGTGTGTGTGCCATAAATTACATGATGCAAAACTAGTCCCTGTGAGATGCCCCTTTAACTATGGCAATAATCCGCCTGCACCAAGGGGCATGTCACCGCCACAGTGATGCCAGGTTGTGGCCATGGCACCCCGGGCAGATTAGAGTGTGTGAGGTGAGGTCAGTTTTGTGCTATCAGGAAACAGGACAACAGGGAGCTTTAGATTATGGCCGGCCGGTGCCCCTTCCATTGTAGCATTTAGCTAAATTACTTGTGAACTCATTTGCGATGATATTGGGACGCGGGCGAGGGCATTTCTCATTGGAGTGACAGGGACGGCAATTGAGCGTGGTCGAGTGAGGGGTGTGTGTGTGTGTGTGTGTGTGTGTGTGTGTGTGTGTGTGTGTGTGTGTGTGGATGGATGGACGTTTGACTGATGCTACACTCAGCATGTGGTCGATCTGATGCAGTATAAGTGCTTTCACCATGTGTGAGATCTTGACTCTGTGTGTGTGTGTGTGTGTGTGTGTGTGTGTGTGTGTGTGAGTGTGAGTGATCATGCAGAGCAGTCAGGCATGTGTGCAAGCGAGTGTGTGAACACTTCTCATCTTTTCCTCAAGCACCGCTTCTGTCATCATTCTCGTCCAGAGAGGGTTTACACATGATCACCCATTCACTCATGCTCACACACACACACACACACACACACACATGCACACACACATATTCACTGTCTGACACATAAACATGAACACAAAAACATTGTCTTGACCCATGTTGCACTTAATTCGAACTCTCCAGTATGTATGCACACACACACACACAAATACAGACACGCTATTTTGCATGTAAGCATGTCGTATGTGTGTGCGTTTTCTCCTTTAATGGAGGAGAATGGCAATGCTGTCAGTGCTGATAGATCAGCATCCATGTTTGGGGACAAACTAGGAAGTAGAGCAATTCCAGAGTCTCTCTCTCTCTCTCTCTCTTTCTCTCTCTCTCTGTCTCTCTCTCCTCACCTCTCTTTCTTCTCTCTCTTTCTCTCTCTCCTTTATACATCCTTCAGCAGTTACACACAGACACACACACACATACACACTTAGGTGTTGGAAGTTGCTCTGGAGTCAACCTTTGTCACCCTGTTTTATTGTTCAAATGATAACAATAATAATAATAATAATAATAATAATAATCATTTGAAAATAGTAATAACTAATTCATGATGCAGCAGTTTTCACTTTGTTTTTCAATATTTTTAAAGATAGAATAGAGTTAAACCTGCCCTTTACTCATGTATGTCTCTCTACCTCCTTCCACCCCCTGTTTCTCCTCTCTGTTCTACCATCTTCTAGTCTGTTCCTGGACCAGTACAGAGCCAGCTTAGTCGATGCAGTCAAAAGATTACTACGACCCAACGTAAGTATGCATTGTTGTTTAAGACACACACACACAAAGAACACACACACACACACTTGGCTCTCTGGTCAGTAATTAGTTGGCCCTGTATGATTGGAGTCGTAATGGAATGGTGAGATTAATGTCATGTAATGCTTTAATACTTATTATACGCAACTTGAATGGAGTTCTTTAATCTGTCTGATGTCTCCTCCTCACCACTACACACACACACACAAGCACACACACACACACACACACACAGACACACTCACACACACACCCTCACCCTTAATCAGCACATGGTGAACTTCTCCTATTTGGCGAAGGCGATAAGTGTTGACAGGGCGCGCCAAGGGGACCTATGAAAGGATGAGGGGAGATAGCGGCCGGGGCTCGTATTTATCTGAGCGTGCTCAGTCTTTTCTTCACTGCCGAGGGGTCTTTGATCGATGATGACGTTTGGTTATGAAAGAGAGACAGAGAAAGAGAGAGAGAGAGGACAGCAGTAGGTGGTTGTGGTAGGTGTGTATGTGTGTGTGTGTGTGTGTGTGTGTGTGTGTGTGTGTGTGTGTGAGTGGGAGAGAAAGAGGGTGGACAGGTGAGTGTGTGAATGGGGTGGCAAAGAATGGGCACAACACTTCGACAGTGTGAGGTCCTGTTATCTGTTCCCAGGTGGAAGGCCCATCTATGTCTGTTCTGTATCACTCTCTCACACTCGCACTCTATCCCTCTCTTCTGCTAGCCCCCCCTTCCCATCCATCTCTCTCTTTTCTCTGTCTCAGATTTCGCCACTATAGTCTAACACACCCCTGCTGTGCCGCTGTTCTTGGGGATCTCATGTTCGGCTTGTCCTACAGCAGATTGACAAGATTTATACATTTTGTGTGTGTGTGCATGCGTGTGTGTGTGCCTGTGTGTGTGTGTGTGTGCGCACATGCGTTTGTGCATGCGTGCGTGTGTGTGCATGTGTGTGTATGTGTCTGTGTGTGAGTCTGTGTGTGTGTGCGCGTGTGTGTATACATATGCGTGCGTGCATGCATATGTATGTGTGTGTGTGTGTGTGTGTTCACTCACTTTAAAATATTTATATACGCCATCTCTCAGCTTTGTTAATGTGAGTGTTGATAAGCTTCATTGCCCTTCAACATGGTGGTCAGTGCTTTTGGTCTGTTTGGCCGGGCTATTTAGTCCAGCATACACTGACCACGGAGTCCAGGAACAGATTGAGACAA
Organism: Tenualosa thibaudeaui; assembly: GCA_027481765.1. Lineage (NCBI taxonomy): Eukaryota > Metazoa > Chordata > Actinopteri > Clupeiformes > Clupeidae > Tenualosa > Tenualosa thibaudeaui. The sequence continues at coordinate 12,046,654 of JAIFZK010000012.1, read as the reverse complement.
AGCCCAATTAATTTCCCAACTCATATAATTAATGCCGCCACTAGTCTGTTTGTGATCCCCAACATGGAGGTGTGCCACAAAGCCTACACACTCTCATTTGATGATTAGCATAGTTTAGTGCGCTACTTGCTGTGAGTGTGTGTGTGTGTGTGTGTGTGTGTGTGTGTGTGTGTGTGCGTGCGTGTGTGCATGTGTGTGTGTGTGTGTATGTGCGCGCGCCCTGATGTTGTTTTGGAGTGCACCTCTCCCAAAAGCTAACAAAATAAAACCAGCTGTTGAAAGGAGATGATCCTGCTGTTGTTCTGCTGGGTGTTTGTTTGTTTCAGTTTTTTTTTTGTTGTTTTTTTTTTCACCGCTTACACACCACCCCCCAACCCTGCCCCCCAAATCTCTATCACACACACACACACACACACACACACACACACACCATTTAATTAAAACAATAAAATGATCAAAAATATGAAATAATATTTAAAGCCGAAGGATTTCAAAGAAACTTTGAACCGGCAGCTAATCCTCTTAGTACTAGGGGTCTGGCTGTGCCCGTTGCTCTGTAAAGTGTGGATGCCTTTCCAGCGCATTGATTGGATTAGGTTAGCTTTAATCGGCCTGTTTATTATCTCTCGTAATACCACAGAGGAATCAAATACAATGAAATAAATGCACACGGCCACTCTCCTCACCAGGTCTCACACACACACACACACACACACTCACTCTCTCGCTTGCTCGCTGGCAGCCGCCTTCTGCACAGTGAGATGGCACAGGTGGCCAGAGAGAGGACGCACACACACACACACACACACACACAGAGAGAGAGAGAGAGCATTCACACACATACACTAGCATACACAGTGCACGTGTAGACAAAAACACACATATATACACGCATGTATTTGTAAATATTAAACATGAATACGAAAGACGAAACACTTCTTTAGAGAGATGAGGTATATGCACATACAAAATAAGCAATACAGCACACACACACACACACACACACACACACACACAAAGAGTGAGTTAAGGAGCCCCCCCCCATTTAATGTTTTTTCACGTATGCCCATCTTATGCTGGGGTTTTCTCAGTTGCTGCCATCGCCTGTGTTTATGGTGCCAAAACCATGCATCTGTCACATGCCATAGCAGATGTGCAAATACTGCCCATGGATTCCCCTGCGTCTGGTAAACACATACAAAATGATAATAAACACAATAATAAACACGACGCTTTCTCACACACACACACACATATTTAGAGACACATCATAGAAACGTACTAAACGTACTAAAATACACACACACACACACACACAGATATAGGGTTAGCGGATATCAATGGCCTTCTTACTTCTACACTACGTGAGTAATTTCTGTCAACAGCAGGACATCTTTGCACTGTATACTTTTCCCAGGGCCTCATTGGTTTCAGGAAAAGAGAGATGAGCCACAGAGAATCAGAAGGTTTCTCTCCATATCTCCATACAAATGAGCCTTAAAAAAAAAAAAAACAAAACCAAAAAAAACTTGTACGTGTGTGTTTTTCGAGTGCCATATTTACCTCGACACTTAATAGCAACGCCCACGCTTGAAAGCATCCAAACAAACACATGTAAAGTATCTCAATGCTTTTGGAGAGGCTTTCAAGTGCT
>JAIFZK010000012.1:12005000-12037500 GCA_027481765.1 Tenualosa thibaudeaui | reverse complement strand
GTGTGTTTGTGTGTGAGTGTGTGTGTGAGTGTGTGTGTGTGTGATTGTGTGTGTTTGTGTGTGTGTGTGTGTTTGTGTGTGTGTGATTGTGTGTGTGTGTTTGTGTGTGTGTGATTGTGTGTGTGTGTGTGTTGTCTGTATGTGTTTGTGTGTGTTTGTATGTGTGTGTGTGTTGTGTGCTGTGCTACTCTGAGAAGATTGGAATCCTTTTGGCCAGGGATCACCATGTCTCTCTCTGTCTTGCATGTGGGTGTCAGGTGGTCTGACCAGGGCGCATGAACAGGGGGCACAGTAGGGTGCATTTCTGTAGAGACGGGTGGGGTTGTTGCTCTCTATCGTGGCATTCCGGTGCTATGTGATTTGTAATACCTGAACAAAAAAAAAATAACTTACCACTTATTGCTAGTGCCAGAGTGAGTACTTTAAGGGCCATTTGTGTATTATATTACATTTACATTTATGCATTTAGCAGACGCTTTTATCCAAAGCGACTTATGAAAGAGGATAACATTCAAGCTACAACACAATGAAAGAAACTAACAAAGAGTGCATATTGCTAACATAAAAACTGCACTATTTTAAGTTGAAAGTGCAATAGTGTAATAAAGTGCAGTATAAAAGAGAGATTAAGTATAAGAGTTTAAGTGCATTCTCAAAAATATAAGCCAGGAGATATTCTTGGAAGAGCTGGGTCTTCAAGCTCTTCCAAGAATATCTCCTGGCTTAAAATTTTACATGGTAGACTGATATTATAGGAAAGTTAAACCAAAGATGCTTCTTTCACCTATGTTTGATTGATATGTGTTTGTGTGTATGTGAGTGTGTGTGTGTGTGTCAGTGTGTTTGTGCTCTGTGTGTATGTGTGTGTGTCAGTGTGTTTGTTCGTTGTGCGTGCGTGCGTGCGTGTGAGTGTGTTTGTGATCTGTGTGTGTGTGTGTGTGTGTGTGTGTGTGTGTGTATGTATGTGTGTTTCAGGGTGTGCTAAGCGTACTCTAATGTGTGCTCCAGATGCAGACAGAAGAGAAGGACTTGTATGATGAGAACATCCACTACCCACTCCTCCTGACGCTCACCCAGGGGTGTGGATCGATCCTCTCGCTCTGAGGTCGGGGGTGCAGAGTTCAGCCCATGCCACCTCTCACCTGCCAACCCGAACCCCGACCCGAACCATGCCACCTCTACGGCCACCACCACCACCTCCATGCCAGCTGTGCCAGTCTGTGTCCTGGTACCTCCATGGAAATATGGGTGCCGGGGCACCTGTTTGCATTCACTCTGAAACCTTCACCTGCAGTGGATACCACAGTGTATACCACACCTGAGTCCAAATTGTTTCTACTTTTCATTGTTATACAACAAAGGCAACATTTTATCTTGATAGCCAATTTCAGCACACCGCCTTTGCAAGTAAGACAGTTTATAATCTGACATTCACAAACAATAAAGTAGTCCTGTGGGTAACACTTTATCTGAAGGGGTCTACAAAAAGGTGACACAAGCCTGTTATAAACATGACGTGACATGTATCACGAACATTAACGACACTTCACTGATGTTTATGACTGTTGTCATTAAGGGTATTTGGTTTTATAAGGTCTGCATCCCAAAGTCTGCGTTTCAAAAACCAAATGACAAAGAATTAAGTGTCATTAATATTCATGATATGTGTCATGTCATGTTTATAACAGCCTCATGTCACCCTTATGTAGACCCCTTCAACTAAAGTGTTACCATCATGTGTATGTTAGGCTCAATCTGTTAATCGGTTAATCCTCATCCCGATCCTGGTCTTACTTTAAAACTGGTCTTCACATCATACCTCACACAAACACATAGATCATCACACACAAAACTCAACCCAGCTCAGGAACTTGCTGTGTTCCTGTTAGTTAATAACAAAAAAATCTATAATAATGGCTATTGAAATGGGAGTGAGCTGTCAGATGTATTAGCGAGTGTAAGTAATTAGACGTCAGCCATCTCACTATATTGTGTGTTGTTGAGCTGTTTATTTTTGGGTAAACCACAAGAAGTGTATATAGTGTTGGTAGATTAGCTGTGTTGAGTGTGTTGAGAAGTGGAGTGTTGAACCTGTGAAACAACACATGCAGGCAACATTGAAGAGAAGAGAAGACATCCTTCTCTGTAGTGCCATTATAATGTTGGAGAGTGTGTGTGTATATGTGTGTGTACACCTGTGTGCATGTGTATTTATGTGTGTGTGTGCGTGAGTGTGTGCATACCTGTGTGCATGTGTGTGTGTGCGTGTGTGTGTATGTGTGTGTTTATGTGTGTGTGTGTACGTGTGTGCACACCTGTGTGCATGTGTGTGTGTATGTGTGTGTGTGTGTACATGTGTGCACACCTGTGTGTATGTGTGTGTTTATGTGTGTGTGTACGTGTGTGCACACCTGTGTGCATGTGTGTGTAAGTGTGTGCGCGTGCATACGTGTGTATGTGTGTACGCACATGTTTGTGTTGTTTTTTGTTTGTTGGTAAGAGGGCTCTGGCTGGGCACTGTGGACCTCAAGAGTTTTCATCGGTTTTGTTTTGACCAGATGCATTTTCTCTCACTGTGCTCTTCTTGTCTGTGAGTCCTGTAAAAGGTGTGTTCAAGACAACGCGCAGAACCAAAGGGTTGTGGAAACTCTCCCTTCCACCACAGATCTACACACACACACACACACACACACATTCACCCAGCATTTTCAGCAATGAACTGAAAGGACAGTTCAGGATAGCTTAAAAGCATCAGAAGCATCATGTCATCTGGAAAGGACTGGTGTTCATGTCCCTGGTGTTTGAGAAGTGGAGCGAGTGCGGTAGCAGTCGTCAGGGAGCCAGTGGGCTGACCCCGTCCTGCCTCCACAGTGCTCTCGGAGGCTTTTAGAGTCTCTCCGGCCCGTGCTGTGTAAGAAAACCCAACACTGATTATGTGCTTCACTGTGACCCAGGAGCCACTCTCTCACACGCCTGTAAAAATACATGAGAAACACACACACACACACACACACACACACTCACACACACTCACACACAGCAAGATTTGTTTTCTTGTTACAAAGCAAGAGCCAAACCCTGAGAGGAAACATTAGCCTCTTCACAAATCACTATTGCCCCACCACTGCAACTTGTTTGTGTGTGTGTGTGTGTGTGTGTGTGTGTGCGTGCGTGCTAAAAACATGCCTACCAGTACAACCCAGCCCTGTCTTCACTGTTGTATCCCATTGTGTTAAAATGCACCTCAGTGGTCACACAGATTACCATATATTTTTTTGCAGAGTGTGTATCTCTCAAGTCAGACGGGACAGGAGACAAAATGACATTTTTTATGGTTATTATTATTATTATTATTGATGATAATGATGATGATGATTATGATTATTATTATTGTTATTATTATTATTATTATCAGATAAAACATTTACTACTACAATTATACTGTGTAACCACGCACACACAGGCCTGGCTAGCAAAACTGTACTGTACCTCAAGTCTTCTGATGAGAGATGATCTGCCCCTCCACTGTGTTCTTTTCTGTTCTGTTCTCTCTCTCTCTCTCTCCCTCTCCCCCCTCTCTCATATGCACCCCATATCTAACCCTTTGAAGACCTCAGTCACTGTTTGTGTACAGCAGCACTTCACCTGCTCCCATCAGTGTTAAAGCTGCTTACTGTGCCACCATAGGGCTGCCACTTCAGCACCTCACGCACTGTGTTGGTTATTGATTATTTTGGGTTCTTTTTTTTTTTTGGGGGAAGGAGTATTAATTTCTCCCCCATGATGTGATGTGATGCATCTGGTGGTTGTGTTTAGACTAAAATAAAGTGCTATTTGAACTCCATCTCAGAGTAAATGTTTTTATTCTCCCTGATCTGCTGTTGTCCTGTTATTAAATCAAACTTATCTAAACATGTATGCTCTCAAAGACTCTCTTAGACTCTTATATTAAAATATCTCACATGTCTAGTCTCAGCATTCACCTGCATTTTCTTAACTGAACTGAAATGAATCTCATCAAACGTGAGAGTACATCACTGAACTTGACTAGGTAGAATTGCTGGTGTGGTTGCCATGTTGTTTCGTTTGAGTGGGCCAAAATCCACTGTGCCCAAACCCAGAGTCCGATTCCTCCCCAGAGTCAGGTGCATTATGGGTAAAGGTATGAGACAGTCCTAGGTTTACACTCCAGCAGTTGCATATTCACATGCTGTGAAATGTGTCAAAGACATTGTCGTGTGCCATAATTCATGGTGCCTGGCTCTGAAACCCAGTTGCTTTGCATTATGGAGTGGGCAGGCTTTCAGGGACCTTGTTCCCTGTCCTGGGCTGGGCCCCACATTCCATCGCTTTCTCCCTCTCTCCCCTCTGCTTCCTCTCTCTGTTCTCTCTCTTCCCTTTTTGCTCTCTCTCTCTCTCCCTCTCTCTTTCCCACTGTCCTCTCTCCTTCCTCTCTCTCCCCTCTCCTTCCTTCTCTTTCCATCTCTCTCCCCTCTGTTCTCTCTCTCATCCCTTTTTTGCTCTCTCTCTCTCTCCCTCTGTCCCTTGTGAATGAAAAATGCAAGCTAAGAGAGTGTGTCTGTGTGCAGCCTAGGCCCCTAGACCCTATTCCAGCCTTACTGTGCACCACTACTGCCATCACCCCACTCGTGACAGAGAGAGAGAGAGAGAGACCCTGTAGAGGGCAGAGGAGGGGAGAGGGAGAGGTCAAGAAGAGGGGGCTTTGGAGATACACATCTCCGCAGACTCATCTAACCCAGGGGGCTGGACGGGGCCGATCCGAGAGAGGGGAGAGGAGGACACAGAGAAAGAGTGAAAGAGTGCAGAGCAAGGGAAAAAAAGGGAGGAGGAGAAGGGTGGAGAGAGGGGGTGAAAATGAGTGCCCAGCAACTGTTCCCCCTCCTTCCCACTCAACACACATACACGCTTTTGATATTTTAAAAAGGGCCTGTTCTCTCCTCCCCTTCCTTCAGCGAGCAAGAGAGAGAGAGGGTGGGAGGAGATGAGAAGGGCAGAGGGAGTGGTGGGGGGCATACAGAAAGAGAGAGGGAAGGGGGGGAGGGGCGTAGATAGAGAAAGAGAAAGCTGGGGTGAGTTGGAAGAGGGGATGGGGGGGGGGGTGAGTGGGTAGGGGGGGCTCAATGCTGCTCTATCCAAGAGCCCATTAACTTGACCACTTGGCCTTTGCACACAAAGGCAGGGCCTCCCCTGTCCCTCCTTCCCAATTATGTCCGATTAGGCTCACTGCGCCATGTCAAGATGCAGAGGGAGGGACAGAGGCCTGTTCAGCCAACTACACACACACAGGGAGGGGGAGAGATAGGCATCTGTTTTGGGTTGTGTGTGTGTGTGTTTGTGTGTTATGTTGCATAAAGACAGGGTGGTGGTGGTTCGGGGTTTGGGGAGGATGCATTTGGCTGTGGTGAAAGCATGTGCGTGTGTATGTGTGTGTGTTTGTTGTTGGGGGTGGGGGGGGGGGGGTTCTGAAATCGTCATTATCATTTGAACTGAGAATAAGAGCAGCTGGTCACTAACACGGTCCCAGTTTTCTCCTAGTCAAGCGCATGTTGAACCTAAAAAAACAAACACACACATACACACACACAGACGCAGGTGAGCAGTCACAGATGCCATGTTTTTGTTGTTGTTGTTGTTAGTGGTGGTGGTGTGTGTGTGTGTGTGATTGGCTAGTCAGTATGCTCGTGCTCTCTACAGGGAGTTGCTGGGTGCTTTGTTGCTGCCTTGGCAAGTGAGCAGGCAAAGGCCTGGTGAAATGCCACACACTCGTCCTAGGCCAGGTAGGCTCAGGTGACACATCAGATGCCCATACACTCAATTACTCCCATACACACACACACACCCTCTCTTTTTTCGCTCTCTCTTTCTCTTTCTCTCCCTCTCTTTCTCTTTCTCTCTCTCTCACAAACACACACTCTCTCTTTCTCTCTCTCTCTCTCTCTCTCACACACACATACACACACTTGACTTCACCTAATCTTTCTCACTTCCTCTCACATAAACACACTTTGTCTCTCATTGACACACAAAACCCCTTCCCAACCCTCTCTCTCTCTCTCACACACACACACTCACACACATACACACACTCTCTCTCTCTTTCTCTCTCTCTTTCTCTTTCTCTCTCTCTCTCTCTCTCTCACACACACACACACACACACACACACTTGATCTCATCCAATCTTTCCCAATCTCTCACATAAACACACTTTGACACACAAAACCCCTTCCTCTCTCTCTCTCTCTCTCTCTCTCTTTCTCTCTCTCACACACACACACACTCACACACCACAAAATCCCTTCACACATGCACACACCACAAACACTCTGTTATTCTGTTATGTGTTTTGGCCATTTGTCTCCTCTGTCTCTCTGCTCCACTTCCTGACACATGCTGTATTCACCTCTGTACCTCTCTCATACTTGTCTTTCTTCTCTCTATTTCTCCTCCCTTTTCCCTCCTCACTTCTCTGTCTCACACACACACACACACACTTCCCCACTCAGTCTATCATACACCCATAATACTATGACCAGCGAGAAAGGTTCTGTAGATATACTATGGGAGAATTTAGCCCAAACCCCCTTCCTTATAGATTCAGTTAAAGTTGAGTCCTCTTGAAGAGAGTGTGTGCATGCGTGTATGTGTGTGTGTGTGTGTGTGTGTGTGTGCGCGTGTGTGTATTAACGGCTAACACTCATCGTTCCACCTGCACAGACTTTGTAATTGTGGCTTGTTACAGAACAGGTCTGTTGAGTGAGTGCAGAGCGCTTGTGTTCCCAAAGGATTAGGAGCCATTTTATAAGTACAGGTTAATAGGCTAGAATTAAAACACTGCACTGTGTTGAGTATTACCTTATTATGTTATTATGTTACAGTGCATTCCTTGAGTTTTTGTGGAACCAGAGCTGGTGTTGATGTGTTAACACAATAAGCTAAAAATAGGTGTACCTCAACGTTTAACGTCATTAATAGACTGACTCATTTTTCTGCTGTTCTTTTTTGTTTGTTTTGTTTGCTGTTGTCAAGTGTTGTGCGTGGGTTGGACCCGAAGAGATGTACTTAGCAGACAGCATCTGCTTTTGAGCCAGCGGGCTCTAAAAATGGGCCAGCATTAGTGAATTTGGACTAGAAAATGGCCACCATGAGTCGATGTTTGGCAACCAATGAGGCACACCACTCAGGCTTCTTCGTTCGGCCTGACGCCGTTCCCTCCCTTCCTACCTCCAACACTTGTCCTTGAAGCAAAAAAACGAAAAAAAAAAAAGAAAAAAAAACCTCCCTCCATCTCCCTGCCACCCCTATGCTTCTTTTTCTCTTTTTTTGGATAGGGGCTTGAGCAAAGTGATTTTGAAATGCTTTTAGTGATCCTCTTTGGCTGAGGGAGTGGATTTAATTTCTTACTCCCTCAAGCCGGCAGAAAAAGCTAACCAAACCCCCCCACCCACCCACCCACAAACGCACACACACACACACACACTCACACACACACACACACACAAACACACACTTACCAGCCCTCATCTTATTTGTGCCACAGCTTTTTATTTCTTTCATTTTGCTCCCTACTCCATCCATCATTTGGGCAGCAGTGTCTTACCTTCGTTGCCGTTCCCCTCTTCAGTCTTCTTGGCCCTGAGAGAGCATTTTAATGTGAAAGGACTTTGACGGTTAAGCTGCCAGCATGGGAGTGAGCAACCGGTTAAAAAAAAGGTGGTCTCCTCCCCGTCCACCAACCTCGCCACTTCCATCTACCAGGCGTGCCTTGCCACCCGTTCAGCACCTGTCTCCATCCTTAAGAGCGGACCACATTACCCTTTCCAACACGCTTTAATACCTTGTGAGTGTCAGTAGGTGAATGTGAAAGGCTTGGTAAATTAAAAGACAAATTTTAAGCATTGTTTTGTGATTGGTGTTTTTGTTTTTTTTTGGTTACTAGGCTGAGGCCAAATGCACTTCTTCTGCCAACCACAAGTTGGCTCCTATATGCCTGCAAATGGACTTGAGTTTTTGTCAGAGACCAAAATGGCAAGAGCAAAACCCATATACACAGAAAAGCATACAATCCAATTTATGAAGCCAGAAAGCTAATGCAGCAAACCACACATCAACTGCAGTTTATGACCCAACCTAACAGTCTACAGGCTCTTCTCTTCCCATCCTCATCATTCCTGATCCTAACCTCCTTTATTCTTTTTATCCTCCAACCTTTTCCCTGTGCACACAACAAACATAACGTCAAGGATATAGCAAATGTTCGGTTAAATTTCCAGATCCCGTGGACCACGAACTCTCGTTTCACAGATTTAATGAAATGCTACATTGGAGGAAGCCCAAAAGGAAACCCTGCGTGATAAAAATGCACATAGCATGAGATTGTGTCAGTTCTGTCAGCTGCCTGCATGGCCAGTGTGTGATATGTGAAACCAAAGTTCATGTGTCATTGACAGATACTATGCTAACTAGCATCTCTACCTAGGCTAAATTAGCTTGTTTCCCAGGTCTTTGAAGAGGCCTACTGTTCTTCTCCCAGTATGGCAGCCTGCTCTTATCATAAGAAGTGCTCCAGGAATCTAGGCCTCTCCATCAATCCGGACAGACGGACGGGGGTCCGACCCGGCTCTCATGCTAAACCTCAGGAACCGGAGCTCGTCGCTAAGCTGCTGAAGTGGAACTAGCTAATGACTAAGCACTTGTTTGTGAGGGTTGATTGGGAGGCCTGAGGGTAGGGAACGTTGATTTAGTATTCAATCTGAATGATTACTGCACTCCCAGGTCAGCAGGCCGCTCTCCAGATCGCCAGGCATCCTCTGAGAATGGAACACACAAAGACAGTTCTGAGACTGGAGTCAGCTGTTTTACAGGACTTTCAATTGCAGTTATTTCATAGGACTGTAAATACAGCAATAGCAATTCTTCAAAGCAAAAGCAGATTAAATATGTTTCTAATTCTTAAATCAACATAACAGTTTCTATGTAATTCAATGTTTGAATGATTATGAGAGTCATATGGGTGTAAAGTAACATTTCACCAAATTTACAGGAGAACCACAACAAAAAAGTATTTTTTCCCCTTTCAGTTAATAGTTTCACCCTATAAATATTAGCACATCTGTCTACCATTATAGCATGTGTGTGGGAACACCTTCCTGTTTGCAGTATTTGTACTTATGGCCTTTTGGATTAGAGGGTGCAGTGTTTTGGTCAGTTTTGGGGTTTTTCATTACAGTAATATCCTACATTTAGAATCAGAATTTATTCACATCATTTGTTGCATTTCTTAAAAATGTGATGAGGAAATTCTGAGATATATACATTAAAAAAAGAAACAGGAAACAAGACATAAAAAGCTTATTGTATATTTTTAACATGTTTAATAATATGTATAAATTGGTCTTCATTGTCCTTAAAAATGGGAACTGCATTTAGTAATGTTTTGGTGTGTGTGTATGTGTGTTTTGACTGTTGGTGTGTGTGTGTGTGTGTGTGTGTGTGTGTGTGTGTGTGTGTGTGTGTGGATGCATAAATGTTCTTGAGCATGTGTGCTTGTAGTCTGTGTTAAGAGGGTCTTCACCCCCTTGTCTACTGTGTTTGTGTTCCTGGCTGCTTGGGTCCAAACTGCTTCATTGTCTAGAGTCTGGTGCCATCAAGTCCTTGGACCCTGCCTTCCTGCGGTCACCCTGGTAACCAGAGCAAAAAGCCTCCTCCATTCACTTCTTATTGAGGACCTGCGATTGGTCAACGAGCCTTTTCCTGTTACAAGGGGCTTGTTAGGGGCCGAGAGGGTCACTCTCTTTCTCTTAAGGTCAATGAGCCAATGCTGTGTGTGACTGTGTGTATGTGTGTGTGTGTGTGTATATACACCTATCTATTTATGTGTGGTGGTGTACTCTTGGCAAACATATACACTGTGATGTGATGTGAACAGCTCTCCATAGTGCAAATGATAATGTATGTAAATAAATAAATACAGTTATAAGCGGAGAGAAGCACTGCTTTTATCAGTTCACTGGCACTGATTCTGTAAGTGAAATCTCTATTACTGAAGAAAAGCTTCATTTGTGCATTTGAGCTAGGCTGACTTGTTTCCACTAAGGTCATGTTTCACTCTGATGACAGGCTAACACAACACTACATTACTAAGGTTAACCAAGCACAACTTGAGTGTGTGTGTGTGTGTGTTGGCTCCTCTCTCTCTGTTTTTCTCCTGAACGGATGAACTTTAGCCTCCAGCCCTGTTTGGCACTAACTGAGCTATTTTAAACTCAAAAAACATGTTCACAGGAGTCAACGCCCTTGAGTGTGTACAAGCTAGGAAGATGTTGACACCGCTGTGTGTAAAACTGTGTGTGTGTGTGTGTGTGTGTGTGTGAGAGAGAGAGAGAGAGAGGGATAGATAGAGAAAGAGAGTATGTGTCTGTATATGTATATGTATGTGTGTGTGTGTGTGTGTGTGTGTGTGTGTGTGCATGTGAAACAGTATGTGTGTGTGTGAAACACATTGTTCCAAGTCATCGCCTGTGGACTTGGCATAATTCAGCTAGTTTTGAAGGAACTCTTGTGTTTGGCATTTGGCATCTGCTGTGTGTTTTGAATGAATGAGTGAGTGACTGTGTTGTAGCCTAAGGAAGCATAGGCTAAATCAACCAACATAAGAGCACTACACAACATCCCCCAACTCCCAATGCACATTTCAGCTAACATACAATTTATTTATATATTAATTTATTTCTATCTACCCATCTATCTGCTGTTCTTTGCCCTTTGTTTATTTTTGTTTATTTATTTCTTCATCATTACTGTATTTGTTTAGTGGTGTGCTGGCATCATGTTTATTAAATAGCCATTTGATGTGGTTAATTGGGCTCCTGGGGCTCCACTCATTTACTCTGTACACACAGTCAACACAAGGGAAATGTCCAAACTAATGCAACAACATGGGTAGGGGAGCTGGAGAGGTTTAATACGCAAGGGGCCTTTGTGTGTGTGCATGTGTGCATGTGTGTGTATGTGTGTGTGAAAATCTGCACTTAAAGTCTTTACAAGACACACTGATAAAAAAAGCATTCCAATATGAGAAATGCATGGGAGGGGTGTGTGTGTGCATGTCATGGCAGGGGTGTGTATACGTGTGATTGGACTGAAGTTGAAAAACATGCCCTTTTGTAATGAATAGGTGTTTAACATGGCAACCAGACACCTGAAATTTCTAACAGACCTCATATCCCACATATTATAAATCAGCTTGTTTTAAGTTGGTGACTTTCAGTTTGCAGTATTATTTTTAAATGCCTCATAAATGACATCAGAATTAAGACTATAATTGCATATATTCGTTGCTTAGCTGAATCGCCACAATCACAATCACGTGCATATATTTCAGAGCACAGAACTGCTATGCATGAATGCCTTGCACTCTTGTGCTTTGTCTGTGCTTCACTGCCATTCTATTTGTTTATTTGAACGGAGGGGAAATCACAGTTTTATAAACCCTTGCTGCCCTTCCAAACGGCTGAAATGAAAGACAGAAGGTTGGTGAAGGTTGAGTGGTGGTGTTTTTGGTGGGGGGGGGTTAACTACAATTACATCTGACACCCCACCAACCCCACTGGTGACTCCTCCGCCCTTCCATCAAAGCAAACGCTCATAAGGAAATGTCTAGCTCAGCACGACAATGATCCAAACGTCCGGCAGCCTTTCATGAACCTGGACTGCTACTGTACAACACCCAGTGCACTCCAGTTCTGGGAAACATTTCTCCTTTTTAGTTAGTTCCCTCATTTTAAACTTCCTCCCAGACAACTTGTGGATTTCCTGTTGCAGGGAAGGTTCTAAAGGTTCTATTTCCTGTTTAGGAGCTGGACAAGACTGAATGAGGGCCCTCAGGTCCTTCGCCAAAGCTGGCTGTACAGCTGCCTGTCAACACCGGCTGCTCCCAACACTGTTAGGTCATTCCCAGGATGCTGATGGTGGGTTTGTGGGGCAAAATGTATTTACTTCAGATTCAGCTGGGCCACCTGGAAGAGCAACAATAGACTCTGTGGATGTTGACAACATCAATGCCAAACAGCAGCCCTGGCAACTTCGCCACACACACATGCACACACGCACACATGCACACACGCACACACACACACACACACACAGGGGCAAGCGTAAAGCATTGAGAAAGGAACCCCCCCCCCGTGTCCAACACAGAGTTTGGTGTTTGGCTTGGGACAAAAACAATATTTTTTTCAGAAACTGGTTCAACATGGCTGGAAAATCTGGCTCAGAAAACTGTTTAATTAAGAATTGCCTCAAACTTCTGAAAGAAGGTGTTCACGTCTAGCCAAAAGTGACAGAGGGAACAGCATGATGATGGCTAGCTCGGGATGAACACGTGTTTGTCAGTTTGTTTCTTTATTGAAAGGCTCTCATCCACACCATCATCATCCGGACCCAGGAAGTGATTTGGAGAAGGAGGGGGTGTCTGCTGTGGTGTTTTCTTTCCAGTGGTGCCAGGTGCACATTTGTTCTCTCAAAGGCCTCATCCACACAGTTCGGCATGCCACACACATGTACATGGGTCCCATGCCAACACAGGTCTGCGCTGCCTGAGATGGCATCAATTCAAATAAGGAAGCACCCATCTGGGGAGAAGTTTTGCAGCTTAGGTACGGACTGACTTACTTAGTAACACCTTAGTAACCTCTTGCACACTTCTCTACACACAGACATTTGAGCGCTCTTAACATTAACCATACACACACACACACACACACACACACACACACATTTCACCCTGTCTCCACAATGATTTGGATTCAATCAGTATAAGGAAGTGAACAAACAAGCAAGAGACAGAGAGAGGGAGGAAAAAATGGCTGAAATGCTGCTGGCTCTCAGCTGGGTAAGCTCAGAGGAACGTCAAGGGCCTTTTGTCAGAGAAAAATCAACTCGGCAGACAGGAGAGAGCAGGGGGTGAGTGGAGGGTGGGTGAGTGGGTTGTAGCCGGGTTTGCCTGCCACAGGCTTCAATGGTAGCATTATGTAAATGGGAAGCTTTGGGCTGATGTAAAGCTGAATAGGAGCGCATTAATGGCTCGTATATGTTAAAAAAAAAAAAAAAAAAAAGCGTCTGGACTTCTCTGCTGCTGAGGCGGGAGATTTGGTAATCATGTTGACAAATTAATGGCTCAGAATTAGTTGTCCATTAAAAGTGTATTATGCTCCACATTGGCACATAAAATTACTCCCAAATAGAGAGCGAGGGAGTGGAGATGATGGTAGAAGGGGGGAGAGCGGGATGGAGAGAGGGAGCGAACGAGAGAGGGAGTTGCAGTCAGTCAGATTGAGTCAAGAAGTCTGTGTGTGTGTGTGTGTGTGTGTGACAGAGAGAGTGTGAATGTATGATTGATGTCAAAGAACCTAAAGCTGTCAGTGTGAAGAGAGAGAAAAGTGTGTGTCACTACAGTAACCTCTGGTGCCATGCCATAATGGGGGCCGTGTGTGTGTGTGTGTGGAGGGGGTGACAGGGGTGAGATGTCAGCCATGGGGTTCTGTCTTTAACATACAATACTCCTGTGTGTGTGTGTGTCTGTGTCAGGCTCATTGCATTGATTTACTGTGCTGATAATTTGACCCCGCTGTGCAGTGTAGCAGTGTCACCAAACGTGCCACTTCATCGAGCAAGACTCAGACAGCTGGACGCCTCCTTTCTCTCTCACTCCTGCACACACATACACACACACACTCACACACACACACACACACACACACACACACACACAGAGAGAGAGAGAGCACACAGCAAGGCCCACTGAGAACCTGTCGATTTAACAAAAGAAGAGAAATTTGCAAACGTGTTTAAAACTTTCGTCAGTCTGGGTCAACGCAGTCCTCCAGTTAACACACACAATCATAGCCAGAACTACAGCAATTACCCCACGCTAGTTAAATGGCTCAGAGGATTCCGTTCAGACCTCTTTCATTAGTTGTATGTGAGCGTTAAAGAGAATTAGCTGGGGGCAGACAGAACGTACAGGGGTGACGTGGACAAACATACTGTAAGTGTATTGTCCCGTCTGTCAAGTTTACAGCGCCTGTGCCCTCTATTCTTGGACTATATTGCCTATTGTTTAGACTTAAAGACAGGTAATTAGCCATGACATCAAGGGTCATCCATTTAATGACCCTGTATATTTTTCTTTTAACCAGGACTTTAGCCTCAATTATGAACAATTCTTGACAGAGAATAGGAGGGCAATCTCCCATCGAGGGACTATGTGAAATATCAAACATGGCGTTATTCTGCTTCTATTTGTTCTCTCTTTTTTCTTTCAATTTTTCTCTCCTTCTCTCTATCTCTCTCTCTCTTTCTCTTTTTCTCTGTGGCCGATAACTGACATGACCTTTGCAGAAGAGGTGGAGTCCAATAAAGCCAAAGTTACTGGGAATGAAATGAATAAAAGACATATCAAGACAACAGGGAGAGAAAGTATAGAAAATTGAGGGAATGAATAAAAAAAAAAACTGAAAGAAAGAAAGAAAGAAAGGAAAGAAAGAAAGTGAATAGGCCTGCTTTAAAGGAAGATTATCACCCGGAAAAATGAAATACTGTTCTCTGATTGGCTGACAGGGTGCTTGTTATTGACCGATAACGGGACACCTATGATGTAGATCTGGTAAAAAGTTTAATCACCGTTCTATAACAGTGCGCTTTTGAATGGTAACTATAGCAACCATAGTAAATGACAGTTGAACTTGCAAGCAATAATGGATTCAGCTGTTATCAAGCTCACTGTGGTTGGTAACCAAAGCAAATAGTACAGCAACCAAACCGGTTAGTTTATTTTAAAACTGAACTGCATATTTCTTTTATGTTTTAAACACTTGCTTATTGTCTATATGCATGAGTTGCAACCGGGTGGGATAATGGCCTTTGAGGTGTCCCGATATAGGGGAATAATGGACTTGGCCTAGGCCTCCACCCTTGACGACGTGCTGTTCTTTGCCTACGCCTCGTCCGTTATTCCCTCGAAGGCCGTTATCCCTAACTTATAGCAGAGGACTCTATTTGACAGACTTAAATGTCAGCAAAGTAAAATGACATATCTGCCAAGATACTCCACACCTGTATGGTTTGTGTGTGTGTGTTTGCATGCATGCCAACTTATGGCGTGTGTGTGTGTGTGTGTGTAAGTTCTGTCAATCACTCTCCATTGTATCTGCGTATGAATGTATATGTATCTATCTTACACATAGTTCAAGCCTTTGACTGACAGCAGAAACTGAGTTAAATAAACATGGAAACTGTAGTTATACCTCCCCATCTCTCTCTCTTTCTCCCTCTCTCTCTCTCTCTCTCTCACTTTCTCTCTCTTTTCCTCTCTTCCTCCCCCTCCTGTTTCTGTGTATCTCTGCAGTCTTTGGTGGGGGTAATTCAGATGTCAGTGCGGGGCTGTTCTCTCATCAGGCGCGGCAGCGCTCTCCTCTGCTGTCATTGTTCCCTTTGTTCCCCTGGCCGCTCGCTTATCGAGCGGGACATCGCCGAGCGCCGCCGCTAACGCTGTCGCCAAAACGAGAACGAGAGATAGCAGCGAGCAGGAGGAGGAGGAGGAGGGGGAGGAGAAGAGGAGAGAAAGAAATGACACATTTTCAGAGGCGTCCTCTGTGTTGTTGCTCTCTCCCCTCCACTACCCTCCACCAGCGCTCCTTACACTATCCCGCTTCACTCCCCTTCCCTCCGCCTCTCAACACACACACACACACACACACACACACAGACACCCTGGTTCACCCCACTCGAGTGGTTGTCATCTCAGCTCGCTATGGTGACAGTTCCTACTGCCGAGAGCCCCAGCGGGAGGCGAGTGTCGTTACCTGACGCCTTGACCGATGGAGATGTGTCACTCGACGACAACCTTTTTGTCTGTCTGTCTGTCTGTCTGTCTGTCTCTTCTGCTTGTCTGTCTACCTATTTCTTTGACTCTCATTGCCAGTAATAAGTCTATTTAACTGTCTGCCTATTTGTCCGACTGTCTGCCTATCCTACAGGCCTGTTTCTCTGTCTTCTCTGTTTGCTTAGCTGTCTGTCTACCATTCATTTCGCCCTGTCACTCTAGCTATTTCTTTGTCTATCTATCTATGTGTGTGTGTGTGTGTGTGTGTGTGTGTGTGTCTGTCTGTCTGTCTGTTGCCAAGCTAGATATTTGTTTTGTTGTGTCGGTCTGTCCTATTTTTTTTGCCAGCATCATCTAATGTAAATGTCATTGTGTCTGCTGGCGTATCTGATTTCTTGATGTGTGTGTAAGTGTGAATGCTGCTCCGCCATTATGTGCTCATACCTCACCTCGTCTCGTCACGACACGTCACGACATGTCACACTGCAATCCCAAACCATCCATTTTTAAGGGGTCTTTCAGAGGGCCTAGTGGCTCTGATATATTCTGTAATCCCTCTGTCTGTCTGTCCGTCTATCTGTAACCCGTCTGTTTCTCAGGCCCACTCACCACCCAATCACTGCTCTCACCCCTGAGGCGTCTAATGTCAATGTGGTCATATTCTAATGGGGATGGAATTGTGGTAAAGAGATCAGATTGCACTCCTCCCTCTGCGTCAACAGGTAAGCGTCCCATCACTCCACGGCACGTCACTGACACGTCACGACACGACACGACACGACACATCACACAACACGGCACGACACGACGCGTCAGCACAGGCCTGGTGCTGCCACGCAAATTTTCAGACCCATGGCAGATTGTCTCACCTGTCCAACTTATTTTTGTTCTTTTACCTGTCTCTGTCTCCGCCCATCTGGTGTTTACTCAGTGTGTTTTCTTTTAGAGGACCCAGTTGCTCTGTCTCTGTCTAATGTTGTCACTTCTGAGTTTATCATGGTTTTTCATTCTGTTCTGGCCAGTGCATTCTGTTCATCAGTGCATTTACAATTTACATTTACATTTACATTTACAACATGCAACAAGCATGTCAACCTCTAAAACGTGGTTAAGCTAGCGACAGAGGAATTAGCCTTTAAAGTCTTCATTTAGAAGCCTCTGTCAATAAAAGTCTATGCAATCTGACATAATGTAAATATAAATATAACATTCATTAATTTGTGAATATCACAGAAAGAAAACATAAAAAAATAAGTGTCACCTAAAAATGAAAATAAATCTTAATGCCTCTTTTCTTTCCTCTTCAAATATCAGCATTTAACTCCCAGTGAGAGGAAATATAACAGTGCACAATGTTTTGCTTGTAGTAATCTGATCACAAACCTCAAAGTGAGACCTTGTGTAAATATTTTCCTTTGTTCAGTATTTTGACAATTTGCGATATGAGATGGAAAAAAATAATCCTGACGATTGGAACAAACCGTTAAGCATCAAAAGAAAAAAGTGAGCATTATTTTGACTTTTATTATTGTCACTGAACCTATTTAGATCGTTTTGACAAACGTTTTTGCCACCTTTCTGTAATTTCGTGATGTGCGAGTTGTGTGTGTGTGTTCCCTTGTTACTGAATGTGAGACAGCAGGTATGGTCAAAACATCTCTTATAAATAAGACATTATCAAAAAAAGGAAATTGTTGTGATAACCATTTATGCCTGGTGAACAGTTCATCCCCCCCCACACACACACATGTACACACATTCCGTTTTGAAGGAATAGATTTACAGCAGAGAGAAAGATGTCTTTATCCTTCTTCTCAATACTCAAAACTACCATTTCCTACTGAGGAGCTGTAGCAACAGTGAGGGCTTGTGGATGTCTATAAGGGTTACAACTGTGAATATGGTACATGTTTGAGAGGATACACTGTGTGTGTGTGTGTGTGTGTGTGTGTGTGTGTGTGTGTGTGTGTGTGTGTGTGATAAAGAGAGAGAGAGAGAAAAAACAGTAGATCACTTCTCAAATCAGTAAAGGTTTGAAATAGAAAACAGGGAAATGGACCAACATAACCAAGAAAGAATGTAGTAAGATTGTAGTACAACTACAACTACTCAAAATGTAGTCCAAAAAATAAAAATGAGTGTGAATTCTACAAATGTATAGACACTAGTGTAGGGGCATTATCTGTATTTTCCCACCATAGTAAAATGACTTTGGATTTCTCCTCATCTGGCATGAGCTGTGAAAACTAGTGCTCTTTTATTGTAAAATATTATTTAATATAATATATTATAAGATATTATAGAAGTGTACAATTAGGGACTAAAATAAGCAACTTCATTTGGATAAAACGAGGATTGGAGTGCAAAAACAATATAAATTCTTATCTGGATAATTAAATCAGTGTCAAATGAATCTGTCATATCTGCATCACAAGCACACAAACATAGCATAGCACCAGACCTGCAGTGGATTGTACTCACAGAGGGCTACATGGCAGTACTTGCTCCTCTCTCCTCTCTTCTTCTCTCCTCTCCTCTTCTTTCCATTCCTTTCCTCCTTTCACAAATCCTCTCCTCTCTGCCTCCTCTCATCCTCTCTCTTCTGTCCCCTCCATGTAGATGACCCAAAGTCATGTTGAGGAACTGGTAAGACTAGAGAAAGAGAAAGAAAGTCTGTGTGTGTGTGTGTGTGTGTGTGTGTGTGTGTGTGTGTGTGTGTGTGTGCGGGCCTCTGAGTCAGACCCCTCTCCTGTCTCTCCTCTCCTCTCTCTTCTCCTCTCCCACCCTCTCCTGCTCCTGTCTTCCCACTCATCTGTTTTTTACCTTCCTTCTCTTCTCTCCTCGTGCCCTGTATTTCCAGACCAGCCCCTGCTTTTTCCAGGAAGGCTACATTCAGAGGCACAATAACACTCCCTCTCAAAGACATGCACGCACACACACACACATTCATACACACAGACACACACACACTTACACACCAGACCAACACAGAGCAACAACCCACATACTCTCTCTCTCTTTCTGTGTGTTTCTCTCTCTCTCTCACACACACACACACACCTGGGGCTTTTGGCGACACTTTGACCAGTCGGTCTCCTCTCTAGCCTCCCCTCTCCTGAGCAACAAAGACCCCAGAGGAGGCCAGGCCACCGGGACACAAAAGACCAGCGGAAACCAGGCTAACTTTTTACATAGCCCCCCCATGGATATGCCTTTCTCTCTCTCTCTCTCTCTCTCTCTCACACACACACACACACACGCACGCACGCACACACACACACACACACACACACACACTTACTGTGGAGTGTGCAATGACTGTGAAAGGTATGGAGAGTAACCAGTGGCTAGGGGTAAAGGATGGGGGTGTGTTGTTGGAAATGCTCAGATGCTCAGGGGCTATTGAAGGGGGCATTGGGCACACGCACACACACACACACACACACACACACTTTCTTTCTCTCTCTCTCTCTCTCTCTCACACACACACACACACACCTGTTTCTCTGAGTTGAGGTAGTCTCTAGTATGCCCCCCCATCGCCCATCACTCTCTCTGCATCATCCTTATCTATCTGTATTTCTCCCTCTTCTTTTCTGCCCATGCTCTTCAGTGTGGACTCTTTAGTGTGCAGTGTGGGCTCTGCTCTACTTTAGGCCTTAATCAGAGTGCTTGGAATGCCAGTGACCTTCTCCAAACTTCTTTTCTCTGTCCTCCTTCACTACTTCTCTCTCTCTCTCTCTCTCTCTCTTTCTTTCTCTCTGCCACTCTTTTTCTGCGTTTTTTTCTCTACATGTTTGTTCAACAGCTCTTGGCCTCTTTGCATCCTTATTCACACACATACACACACACACACACACACACACACACACACACACACACACACACACACACTCACACACAGGCTGTTGACAAAGGTATGTGTTGTGTTGCAGGAGGGGGTCAGCGGTTCAACGGCTCGTTTCTCACCCAAGAACTCCCTGGAGAGGTTCTAGGCTCCTCTAGACACCCAAGGAACAATCAGCGTCCTCGTTGCAGCTCTCTCCAGCAAGACGTCCCCGTCTCGCTCAACAACCAATTAGCAACATTAAGAGAAGGGGGACTTAGGGCCAACCACAAACAGCTGCATCCTTAGAGATGCCATCACACTAGCGAAGGTTGATGATCACATACAGACTATCAAATGCATATATTAATGTTACTCCTTCCATTATTGGTACAACATTGTTAGCTGCAGTAACTGACTATAACAATGATATGTTTACTGATATATTTACTGCACAAAAAATTATTTGTTATGAAACACTTGTTGTAAATGTTTAATTTTACTCAGCGTTGGTACGTTTGTTAATATTACACTGAAGATTATAGGCTTATATTGAATATGTTTTGGCACATCAATAAAAAAAAACCTGGATTGTACTGAATTCATATTGGAATACATTTCCAATATCTAAAATGCTTAATATAAAATGCATGAATAGAACCAATAATAGTATTAGTATGGCAGACAAAAGCTTTTAACAATGTTTTGAACACTTGGATTTAGGGACTTAGTCTGTGCCTCTGCCTGTCACGGAAACCACTGTCCTGAATTCCAGGAGATCCGCGCGATTTTGCGGTTTCGTGTTTTGCCGTTTGGTGACATTTATCGCCAACACGCTGAAAGCGTCCAGAAAAGGGAGAGGCCCCTCACCTCTTGAGCCTGTGCATATGGGATCTGTGCATGAAATCCATAATGGTAAACATTGACGGACCGAGTTGGTTTGTGGCCACTGGAGTGCAATTGGGACACTTGTGTGAAGTGGCTCATTGCGGTAAAGACTGTGAATGCCTTTAATAAAGTACTCAAAGAAGGCCTATTGTACCACTGCTATTCTGCAAGCTCAAAATTAGGCTTCTCTTGCCTTACCCCTCCTCCTCCTCCTCCTCCTCCTTTTTTTTCTTTCTCCACCTCTTCCTCTGTCCTTCTCTCTCTATCCCCCTCTCCTCTCTCTTTAGTAAAACCCCACCATATGAAGTGGTTCATTACCGTGGCTTGGGCCCTTCTCAGGTACTGGCAGAGCCATTCAGTGCACTCCAGTGTAGTAACTCTGCACAAGAGAGGGAAAGAGGAATACACACAGCACAAAGGTACTGTTAGCACTTCCTGGGCAGAATTACCAGCTTGCCTAAAGGTACAACTCTAATTACCTTTGGGCATTGTGAGGATACGTGGATGGCCTGTGGTGTGGTGTGTGTATGTGTGTGTGTTTGTGTGCGTGTGTGCATGCGCGCGTGTGTGTGTGCGTGTGTGTGTGCGTATAGTGAGGTGAGTGAGTGAAGCCCACACACCTCACCACAATGCCACATAAACACACACACAAGCTCACACAGACACACACAAGCTCACATACACAGAACACACACACAGACAACTGGGAGACATGAGCAGACACATTACCTCTTTTACTGACACACCACACATAAATCCACATGTAACCACAAATGTATCATTACCCTTCCCCTAGCTTTCACACACACACACACAAACACATACACACACACACACACAATCTTGAATAGATGAGCACA
This sequence comes from Tenualosa thibaudeaui, assembly GCA_027481765.1. Classification (NCBI taxonomy): domain Eukaryota; kingdom Metazoa; phylum Chordata; class Actinopteri; order Clupeiformes; family Clupeidae; genus Tenualosa; species Tenualosa thibaudeaui. Next base: position 12,016,024 of record JAIFZK010000012.1, on the reverse strand, counting down.
TGCTGACCTGGACACATGATGATACCTCCGTTACTTCCCTAATTGGATCTGATGATCATTCTATCCTCTCCGAGTACACTTTCTCCCAAGGCTACACAAATCCAACACAAACACACAAACACACACACACACACACACACAGACAAACACCCTATCCCCACCAGCTAGCCTGTTGTTAGGCACTCTGAGAGACCTCCTATGTACAGATGAGCAAGGCATTCTGGGATTAGACCAATTATGTAGCCTTAAGAATCCTCCTCTTCTCTCATGGAGGGTGAGAACACAGGAAGACTGAGCAGGAGAGAGAGAGAGAGAGAGAGAGAGAGAAGAGAGAAGAGAGAGAGTACCAGCAAAAGCAGTGCATCTCAGCTCCTTTAGACACTGATGCTTCGGATCAGCCTCAAATGGCTCTCCACGGAAGAGTTGGGGTAGCCAGGCTAACGCCACCATAGCACCTCCAGACGATATTTTATTTTGCCACAGTACAACATCAGGCAACTCTCTGAGGGCATCCAATTCCAACTGTAATTTCTAGCAACAATCATTGAACAGAAATTGGGCAAATATAATGGTTTTAAAGTTGAATAATATAATATAATGGTTTCAAAGTGCCCACCCATCCAGCAAAAATACGTGGACACATATTGCACAAGGGTCAACCATATACCTATAGGCACCTAATATAGGCAATAATATACATATAGGCATGTGGTGACCAGTTGGAATAAAATAGGGAGAGGGGTAAGTAAGAGGGAACACACAAGGAGGATGAGCCTGAGAGGTTGCCCAGGATGGGACACGTCAGACCACAACACTCCTCTTGTGCTATGTGCATAAAAGACTTCAATAGCAAAAATAGTCAAACACACACCACGGGATATAGGTATGTATTATATATTTGAAATTCCAAGTACAACTCACCATTAACAACCAACATCTCAAACACAGAGGCTTACGGTTACACTCCTCCAACTCCTCCAACAAAATGTCTCCTCACATAAAGATGAGAGGCTGAGAAGAAAGTGGGATAAAATTGCTAAAATGGTGGCAATCTTAGTGGCTAGCTGAATGAAGATGCTATGATACAGGTCAACTCCATGCAGCACCATTTAGTTCACTCCCAGCAGTTGTCAACAGCACTCAGCAGCCATTGATTGACACAGTGAAGTAGCCTCTGAAATCCTTTTACGGTGGTTCATCATGAGTAGATCTCCCTCTGTCAACCAGAACCCCCTCTGTCCACACACACACACACACAGTCATACAGACACACACACACACGCACCTCCAACCTTAGCAGAGACATCACCACAATGCTGATGGGATCTACCTCAATCTCAGTCATAACGAGTTTGACCTCGGCAGCAACACAAAGGCTTGATGGCTGGGCCTCAAGTGGAGGCTTACTGGAGCTTTCCTGGGCTGGTTGTTATGTGGTAACACTGACACACACACACACACAGACATGCATACACACACAGACAAACACAGAGACATACACACACACGTACATATACACACACGCACACACAAACACACATGGGACCAGAGCTGTAGTCTACTTTGCTGTAGTGGGTATATTGACTGTGATGGGTCGCCTGAGGCCCTGCCACAGCTACTGCTATTACAGTGTTGACAGTATTGCAGCTGATGTCTTACTGGATATATGCAAACCCAAGAATGTTTTAAGTGGTTATGTGGTGTATACCTGCGTATCACATTGACTACAGCCCTGCATGGGCCTACTGGAAACTAAAGTCTGTTTGTCTGATCACCCTGCCAGAAGGACTTTCATATGACAGACAAACAGACATGCAGACAGCATACAGTATGTATTTTGCTTTTAACAGGCCTTGGGGTTCTCTGTATCTTCAACTTGACTTTTTAAAAGGCCGTAGCATCTTTATGGTGCTAGTCAACTGAAGCTAGCTTTAACCTGAGAAAAAAAAAAACAGTAATGACCGCTTGCTGATGGGTGAGACCAGTTCCAGACTCTGCCTGAACAGAGTTTATCTGGGATTACAGATGGGAATCCCTCAATAAAGACTGAGGTCTGTGAGAGAGACAGCCTGAGCCAGACACTTTCAACATCATTTTTAAAGACTCTGTCAAGACCGCCTTGCCCCCTGCATGAAGCTCTGGAGTAGATTCAGATCATACCATACCATGATTTACACTAGGACAACACAACTCTAGCAATTAGTGACCTGACCTTCATGAATTACTTGAATATTTACCTACTTTCTAAGTACTAATTGTAAACATTGTATTTGTAATGTTTGCACAATGTCATAATTCTCTCTCAACTCACATCTCTTAGTTTTAGGATCATTTTTGTTCCAGATACTGGCATTGCAGTAGGCCTATTTTAAAATCTTACTACCTGCTCAGCACACAAACAATTTAACTGATATGGTCAAATAGATCAGAGAATAAGGCTTTAATATATTTTTATTGCAAAAATAAATTTAAGAACTTATTTTTATTTTAAATTGTAGCCAATACGTGGCTTTCATTTTTGATTCAACATTTTTTTACACTGAGGATAATTAGTTCATCTAAATTAGTTAGGCTTGCTACAAACAAACGCAGACAGTTCTGTTATCAAACGTACAACATAAACAAATGAACGATTAACACGCCTTAAACATGTCGAAAAAGCTGTAAAGTTCCAAAGCTAAAACATTTACGGAAGAGAGCTAAGCTGCTCCTGACCTGTAATGTGGCTGGGCAGGCGGTAGGTTATTTCCTCCACGAGCCCCCCGGCCCCCTCCCTACCTCCTTTCGCTTTTGGTGCGCCGGCCCGTCATCTCCCTCCTACCACCACTCCTGCCATTAAATATTTAACCCAAAACCGGAACTATATGAAAGATTAAGGCCGCATAAAAATAATTACGGATTATCGCAATGAAAAATGCATGCGACGTGTAACCTAGGAGTTCATGATATGAACAATACAATATTAATGGTCTGCGGAGCACACATATCTACTAATTAAAAGATTTGCTCAAGCTCTCTCTAGGTCTGGCTGAGAGCGGCGCATATGTGATTGCATGTTACTCTCGTATGGTCTCCGGTGCTGCAAGTAAATTCAACGAACAATGAGAGAATCACATTAAGGCGAAAATTTAAATACCCATTTAAATCCTTGCCCTTGGTCCCCCAAATGCATTCGATTCACAGTTGTAATTTCAATTAGATATTGCAGGTTTTGTCGACACAGAAAGGAAAGCATTTATTCAAATTATTTCCTACAGGGCCTACATAAATATGAAGGATTATTAAGTGTTAACTACTGCATTGTTAGTGGCATGTCTGAGATCTGAGTTCGATTTCTTTTAAAACAACGATAAATATTTTCATCCTGTAATTGAGGGCTAGGTTCAAATTAGAAGTTATTTAGACTCAAAGACATAAGGAACATTAAAGTCTGTTTCTGTCTGAAAGTAGGCCTATAGGCCTAAAATTATTTAGCCTAGGCCTTATATTGATCAGACAAGGTAAGGAAAGCTTGTTGGGAGGTGGCGAAAAGAATATCTCCTAAAACGGATATTAAATTCATGAGCAAGCATACAAGGTATGGCTATGTCCTATGTCAATATGGCACATTTCTGTACGGACATAAAACGATTTAATGCTGACTGGGTACAAGGCAACCGATTACAGTCTTTTATGGGAACAAACCACAATCACACACATCCGCGAAACTGATTTGTTATTCTATATAGGCTAGACCAATTTAAGTGTTCGTTGTTCGCAACCCCTACACACACTTACACGTACAAACACAGAGAGAGAGACAGAGAGAGAGAGAGACCTCGGCTTGCGACTGAATGGCCTGCCGCAGGTCTTTTGTCAGAAGATTAGCGACAGATTTAATGGCATTATAGATTTCCAAACCATCTCGTGATTGCAGGAAATTATTAAAAATAGATTACGGACTGAACGGACGATCCCAGTGCAGCAGACAGTCGACACACTATTGCTGATCCTCGGAGTCAGTATTTATTCAGTCCATTGATGCTACAATTGTCCGTGTGATTGCGTAAACACTGGCTATAGATACAAACTAATAAAATCAAATGTATCAAACCAGCTAAGATAACCTCATCTGTAATTTTTTTTAAATTTTAAAGCAACAACCGATTCATAAAGACCAGCTGTTGTTGACCTCGTAATATAAGCTATAGGCCTGCAGTAGCCTATATTTCGAATTATGTAGACCACTCTATTGCTTAGCCTAGGGGCCATACTCCATTTAAAAGCGTATGTGGCCTGTTCAAGCCGTGTCTAAAGAGAAAAAAAATCACAGATTTTAAATGTGTGCTTCTAATAAGATACTGTTTTTCACCAGTTGTATTATTTGAAGCAGACTGTATTAACCACATATTTCACTTAGGCTATACAACTGGCCAACTAAATTATCCAGCGCCATGACCTATAAATGACTTTAGCAGTTGTAAAATCCTCCTTTGAGCTCTTTCCAGTACTAATTTTCTGATTGAAAAGACTGTCAGAAATGTAAAGTATTTACCTGGAAAATGATGTATGTTAAAATGCTAATTTAGAAAAAGACTGAAAATTGCTATTCTCAAATTGTAAACAGATATGTATGATTCATATGGGGTCAAGACAAAAGACCAATACACTAAATGTGAAATACTGTGAAATATCAATGGTGGTACACAAATAAGACAGATAAAAATACAAAATACATATCAACACAAAAAATATAAGACACAGTAGTGAAAAACAAATATGTATGTTTGGTTATTATTGCAGACATGTCACACTATTTTTACTACTACGTGGGTAAGAGAGTTACAGAAAGACCTAAAGAGGCAATGAAAGATATCTTTCTGAAACAACCTTGTTTACATGAAATAACTAGTATCAAAATATTGCTGCAATATTTAACATGAACTATAAAGGCCCAATAAGGCTTGGCTGTTATAGCAGGTGTCCTATACTACTCCTTTAACCTGTGCTATTGGCTTTACTATAGCTATCATTATTTAGGGACAGATTGTCAGCTCCCATTCACAAGGACAAAAGGCATTTGGAAGAAAACACACACAAACGCACACTCACACACTCTCACTCAGACACACACACACACACACACACACACACACACACACACACACACCAAATCAGTACTGTGGGGGGCCACCTCAATTAGAGTGGTCACACACTTTTGTTCAAATATTTGACTGCTTTCTCTGTTTAGCTGGGGTAGCTATAGCCATGTATGGTGTGTACAGTGAATACTGCACAGACAGTAGTTTCTTCTCTAGCACTCTGCACTGTGTGTGTGTGCGTGTACGTGTGTGTGTGTGTGTGTGTGTGTGCATATGTGTGTTTCTGCCTCACAAATGGCCTTTGAAACAGGGACTTCCTATTTGCCTGTTGGGCCAAGTGTGTGTGTTTGTGTTCTCTCGGGTGTTTCTTAAGTGCGAGTATCTGTGTGAGGTAGGAAGAATTCATTTTGATTTCCTAGTTCTGCACAATTACACAGAGCCTTGGCCAAGATATAACAAAAGCTCCCACCACTCTGTCATTCTCTCTTTGTCTCTCGCATTCTGCAAACCCCACCCCCCCCACCCCCCCACCCCCTCTCTCCCTCCCTCACTCTCTAGAGCAAGTGTCAGGGCACTGTTTAGAGGAACTGCCTTTTGCGTGTGTGTGTGTGAGAGAGAGAGTGTTTGTGTCTTTATGTGTGTGTGTATAATATCTCTCCTTGGTATGTTTTACAGTCCATGTAATAATTTGGTAGAAATACTTGAGAGAAATGTGAATCCTAAAGATGATGAAAACTGATTTGCAAATCAAAATCTGCATGACTGTTAAGCAGTGTTTTGTTTGGGATGGAGAGGGTGGTGGCCTCCATTGATCCCGTCTCCACCCAAGTGTACCTTCTTTCCCCAAAAAACCTGTCCCTCGTTTGATCCTCACGCTGAGGCCTCATTCACACAACAATCGGTTGTGTGAGCTGCACGTAGCCGTTGCTGTGCGTTTGCAGTACGCGTGCATCTGTGGATTCCCACTGGAGGCGGTCTACTGCGCGAACCGGCTGCCGCAGGTTCTCGTTTAAACTCTACGTAGACGCCTTTTACACAGCATGCGGTACTCACACTAAACAAGAAAGCTATTGTTTCCTGGTGGACAATGCAGGAACAGTGTAGAACATGCTAGCGGTGTGCAGGTTCTAATCTGTTAACATGTATTTTAAACGAAAACGGTCCAAGGCCTCTCGTCATGAATACACTGATTATGGTGTGAGTGAATCCTTACTTCCTGTCTCTCTTGTACAGTGGATCTGGTTTGGTGTGTGTATCTATCTCCCTGTGTGTGTGTGGTTGTGTGGTTGTGTGTCTGTGTGTGTGTATGTGTGTGTGTATATGTGGCAGTGGCCTGTCGCCACTACAGTGTTTGTTAATCACCGCTCAGTGACACTCCGTAGAGCTCGGGTGTTGTGTTTGCACAGCTCAGATTGGCTGTGGCTCACAGCACACACACACACACACACACACACACACACACACACACACACACCAGCCGTCACTTGGAATAGAGAAATCATGACAGTCACGCTGCGCAAATTAACTCCTCAGCACAAGATGCTGGTTAAGTGTGCGAAGCATTGAGGCGATACCAATCTGCAAGTTTATTATTATTCTCCCGACCGACACATCCACCCCCCCACACTGCCACACGCACACACTCTGCCACACACACACGTTATCACAAAACACAGTCATTAAAAAGCATTTGACCTTTTTGCAACGTGGCACCTGAAATTACTTTTCCATCCTTATATTTCTCTGTCTCTCTCACTGTCTTTTTTTTCCCTTTCACTCCCTCTCTCTATCGCTCTCTTCTCGGAACAAATAATACTCGTGGCTGAATTGTAATGCAAGCAGTTTTCCCCCGAGTCGGAGCGAGAGACCAGACAGCCCTGAGGATGTCAGGCCTTTAATTAAATGTTGCATCTGCCAATTGTTTCATGAAAACAAAGGAGTCCAAGTAAATGGACAGGGTAGAGAGGGAGAGAGAGAGAGAGAGGTGAGGGAGGAAGGGAACAGAAAGAGCAATGGTGGTTGGGGAGGAAGGAAAAGAGAGAGTGAAAGAGAGAGAGATGTAAAAGACAAAGGTGTGCTTGTTGTCCCGCTAACAAGTCAATGAATTGTCACCTTTAGTTTCATTTCAGTATTCTGTTAAATTAAATACAACCTTGGCTGTATGTCTAATATTTTTCTGACAGACAGGCAGACACACAGACAAGGCAGACAAGAAAATGAGAGAGAGAGAGAGATCAGGGATGTCTGTCAATCTTATACTAGGGTGACCAGACAACCCCGATACCAGGGACAGTCCCTGATTTTGGGGGCTGTCCCTGGTAAAATACAAGAAAACTCACTTAAAAAACATAACTAAAACATAACAATATTGACTGTAAAAATAGGAAAGTCCCCAGGAATCAGGGAAACGTCTCAGATTTTCATCTCAGAGGTCTGGTCACCTTATCTTACTAACAGCCAGTACAGCAGAAAGGCAGCCACACTGGGCCTGGCCACCCTCACACACCCTCACTCACTCAGGGCACCACTGAAGATTTCCCCTGCGTCTGTGACAGATGCAGCCCAGACGCGGCTGTAAACTGGCCCTGACCCGGACCGCAAGGAGCCCATCTGATCAGCTGCCGTCTGCAAATCCTCTGGCGGAGGTCACTAACTGCATTTCTGTGTATCCAAACTGATTAGTGTGTGATTATCGACAGATAAGGGAGTCGGGGGGGCAGTATGCAAATAGCTAATTAGTCAGTAGCCTCCTCCTGTTTAATCTACTTGCGCTAATCGTGATAGTTAATGTACTGTAAAAGTGTTGGAGTCAGGCATATCTCCACTGAGGAGGACATATGAGGATGAGGAGAAGAAGATGATGGCGTACCTTCAAGATAAGGGGACATTCATAAGTTTGTCATCATCATTTACAGATGGAGAAAATACCATATTAAATAACTTCAGCATGTGTACTGTAGGTTTTTGGTAATAATACAGTAGGCCTATACAGTGTCTGCATAAATGAATTGGTCAAATAAAGCGCCCCCTTGTGATTTTCAGAGGTATTCAGAAAGATGAAGCATGCATGAGGGGGGGAGTGGTCATGGGGCTGCATTGGCTCTGATCTGACAGGGAGGCAGTCAGGGACATATTAGCTTCAATGCTCTCTCTCTCTCTCTGGTGCTGACAAACAACAACCTCTTCATGGATGGAACACTGGTTAGAGAACATTATGGGATGTGGGAGGAGCGAGAGAGAGAGAGAGAGAGAGAGAGAGAGAGAGAAATGGTAGAGGAGAAGAGAATGTCAGAGAGACAAAGACAGACACAAGCAAGGAAAAGTGTACATGAATAAAACGAGATCAGATACAAGCCAAAAAGCAAGAGAGAGAGAGAGATGGAGAGAGAGGAAGAGGAAAGAGGAGAGAGGAGAGGAGACTGCAGTGTTGTGCTATGCAGTGCACTGCTATTCGCCATAAGAGCATAAGAGAAGGATGTCCCCAGGCCATCTTAACCTTACACAACACACCGTAACGGTGGATAGTGTAGCGTGGCGCCCCCCCCCCCCCCCCAAAGGATTGAAGGTGTAAGTCCAGGCTTAGGCCCAAGGGGGGCAATGGGCCATTTCCATACGGCAGAAAATGGGATTTAACGCCGTATCACGGCAACAATGACGGAGGACTCCACAGCATCCGTCCCGAGAGGAAGGAAGGGGTGGGGTGGCGTGACATGTACGTTTAAAACCAACATGACGGGTTCGGGACTGTGCATGGAGTGGCATGACCGTTTATCCTGTTACAGACACACAAACACACATCACACACACACACACACATGCCCAAAGGGCACAGGGCCCACTCTGTGCCACCTGTGGAAAGGCAGCTCTCCAGCATAAGTGTCTTTAGAACAGCAACACAGCCTCCGAAACAAGTGGACAGGAATTTATTAGCCAGGATTTATCCTCATCAGAGGAATTCTGTCTGACCATAATCAGAATCCGAAATGCTTTGATGGCACTAAGTACACTGTGAATGCATAAAGTGTATTAAATAGTAAATAGTAGTATCAGTATGTAATATATATTAATATCAAAGAGTACAGTATATCAAGTACTAAACATTGGCAGGATTCACCTAAGCCTCTGTTGGCTCTGTGACCTTCGAATTAAGTTTTATTTTTATTGTATTTAGATTCTGATTTTCAAATTACTGTTAGATATATTGGAGAATTCATGATTCGTGATGATTTGTATTTATTCATTTTATTTCTTAAAAAAAATCTTAGGTATAATCTTAGACCAGTTTTTTATTCTGTAGTGGAGTCATGTATTATTTAATGTGTGTTTTAATGAGTGAGAGGCTTCTTCGGTGGGTGTTCGGGTTATGTTGGTGTTGTAAGTGTGACTCCCTGAGCTGTATAAATAATATGAGTGGCTGACTGCACTGAACACTGAGGCATCTGTGGGCTTCATAGTGGCTACAGTCAACTGATTTCTCTGTACGAGATACACGCACATTCACACAATTGAAAACATATGCACATGCTCACGCCAACAAACATTAAAGAAAAACACACGCGCACACGCACACACAGTAAATGTACAATCACTTGACTAGTACCCAGAAGAATGTAATTCACAGACACTCACACCCTTTTTCTCTCTCTCCCTCTCTCTCTCTCTCTCTCTCTCACACACACACACACACACACACACACACAAGGCAAGTTGGCCTTGTAATTGAGCTGGGGGGTAAAAATCACGTTGCTCTTTTGGTTTGGACCGGCAGAGGAGTACCCCCATTTAAAATGCACTAGTCCTCCCAAACCACCTCTGTCTCCTTCCCAGGAAGAGTAGTCCACCTCTCCACCACACTATTCCGGAACAACTCATTTCCCCCAAACAGGGTCAAATAATCCCCACACCCCTACTCCCGCCCCCCATCACAGGATTGCCATGACCATAAAAAGGGTACAATTTGCAAGTGAAATCTGCCAAGAGTGCTTGCCATGCTCATATGGAGCTGGACTCATAACTGTGCAAGAATTGCTGGCTTCCCAGCAGGGAAAAAAAACTAGGGTGAGGCAAAATACATGTTATTTGGGAGCCCCAAATTTTTCTGGTAAAATCGTAAAAACTGTTATTTGACCAAAAAAAAAAAAAAAAGTCGTACTGCTCATAAATAAATAAATAAATACATAAATACATAGAAAAATAGGTAATAAAAACATCCAATTAAATAATTTTCTTGTTTTCTTGACCTAAAGTGCTAATATTTTCCGTCGTGCTTCCATGGCTGTAACGGTTCATATGAAAAATTTGGGCTCCTCTCACTTATGTGAAACAAGAAAACCCGAGAAATAAAAACAAAATCTCACACACAGCTTTCTGTTGGTGCTGATGGCTGGCTATACATAGTATGCCTTCTGTGTGTCATTTTACAGTGAACCACACACACACACACACACACACAGAGGACAAAAAAGATTCACACTCAACACTATATGTGCCAGACAAACCTTGCTCTTCCTTCCGTTAATAGACACACAAACACAATCAGACAAACAGAGAGCTGATTTACATCCTCCTGGACACACACACACACATGCACACACACACTGTTTTCCTGAGGCTGTTTTGTTGGCAGGGGCTTGTTGTTCAGTACAAACAGAGATGTGTTTTGGGTAATTGGTCTTGCAGGGCCTGTATGGAAATGTGTGAGTGTGTGTGTTTGTGTGTGTGTGTGACGGGCCAGATAGCTTCCAATGCCATTCTGATCCATGCTTTAGGCTGCCAGCCAAACTATTTGATCTCTTAATGCATTAGAGTGATCTTCCAATTAGCCTGGTAACAGAATATGCCTGTGTCTGTTGGCTACAGCCTGTACCAGCTTTACATTTGTGTGTGTGTGTATGTGTGTGTGTGTGTGTGTGTGTGTGTGTGTGTATGTGTGTGTGTGTGTGT
>JAIFZK010000012.1:11995000-12000000 GCA_027481765.1 Tenualosa thibaudeaui | reverse complement strand
ATGCATGTATGTGTGTGGTGTGTGTGTGTGTGCATGAGAGAGAGACAGAGAGAGAGAGAGAGAGAGAGAGAGAGAGAGTTTGTCTGTATGTGTACATGTGTAAGGGGGAGAGAGAAAGAGGGAGAGTCAGTCTCTATGTGTGCATGTTTGAGAGGGAGAGAGAGGGAGAAAGAGAGAGAGAGAGAGAGAGTCAGTCTCTATGTGTGCATGTGTGTGGGAGAGAGACAGAGAGAAGATTTTTTGTGTGAAAGCATGAAGTATATCTTCTCTTTCTGTTGCCATATTCTTGTTCTTTCTCTCATCCTCTGCCATGTCTGTGAGCATTTGACTTCTGCTCTGTGTGTCCTTTCCTGGCTGCCTTACATTTCTCACCTTGTGTGTCAGCAGTACTGTTCTTCCTGGATACTGGATACAGAGCACCTGGGTAAAACATGCAGTACAAGGGTCACAGTAAACAGAACTATAAATCCCTCTGTTTTCAACCACTCAGACACATTTATTAACTGCTGTCTTCAACACACAATTTAACCATATTTACTGGAAGTGTTCCAGCCAGTGCTATTTTTAATGATAATCAAATCCTATTGAGGCCCACAGTGTAAAAAAACCATGACATTCAGTGATCATTCAGTGATAAGGGTCCCAAATTGGACTCCATCAACTCCATCAAGTCCATCAAAAACTCAGACTTCTACCATGACAGCAATGTCATATACTGTAATGTTAATGATAATGGCAGACATTAGCAATGTCAAAGACCATAATGACAGACAGTGCAAGTCAGTGTTCAGTTAGTGTTCTGTTTTTGCATGCAAGTTGTATTTACGACAGTGTTGAGTTTATACATGTATGTTTTGTTTTAGATATTATCTGTATAGTTCAGGAAGTTTAAGTTCAGGCTGGTGGTTGAGCAGGCTTGATCTCTGATAAGACACTGGTAAACTGGTATTGAAGTTCCAGAGGTGCACTTTATAATGCTTACTGTGCATATATATTAGCTTAAGTGTAAGAAAAGTATATTTTCTTGTAAAATGGGATTTTCTTACATGCACTGTGCGCTCTATGTTTTGCAATGACAACACTCTAGAGTTGCATTAAAGTGTATTTTTGGAGCTTAAACATACATTTGAGGGCTTAAGCAATGCAAGAAAGAATATTGCAAAACATTTTGACTGCCCTTAATAAAGGAGAGAGAGAGACAGAGAGAGACCTTCATATTTAAGGCTGCAGATGCTGCCTCTCATTAAATCACTCACCAACGGCCCCCCAACACAAAAAACACACAATTTACAAACTCATTTACACACACACACACACACACACACACACACACACACACACACACACACACACACACACACACACACACACACACACACACACACACACACACACACACACACACACACACACACACACACACACACACACACACACACACACACACACACAGAGGAGAGTAAAAGAAGACTAGTCTAGGCAGCTCAGGTCATGACCTGTCAGCCAGGTGATTCAGCTGCTTTGGGAGGGGGTCTGTGGTGTCTGAGTAGGGGGGACATGTTAGAGGTCAAAAGAGGGACGGCAATCCAATGTCCAATTACCAGTCTTAACCCCACCCCACCCCAGAGCATGCACACACACACACACACACACACACAGAGCACAGTCGGCTGGTGAAGACAAAAGGGATGTGGAATGCAGAGGCCTAAAAAGCAACAAAGAGGGATGGAAAGGGGAGAGTGATTCAGACATTCCACTGAATACTCACACACACACACACACACACACACGATCAAACACTCAGAGACAGACCAGATCAGCAGAAAAAAAATCACACAGACATACACACACTGACACTCACACAATCAGGCTGATAGAAGAACACAAATGCTCTCAAAAACATGAAACATGAACACATCCAAACAGTACCACTCCCACTATCACACACCCTAACAGACAACACACACATACACACACCTCCTGACCGCCACTTCCCCTAAAATGAGGTGGGGGCATGTCAGTGTCAGTCAGTGGCAGAGTGAGTCAGGGGCGAGTGTTTGCCCTGTGTCTCCCCTGGCCCTTTCATAGAGGGGCAGATGCTCCCACTGCTCATTTTTGCCTCTGCTCAGATACCCCCAGCACCTCTTCATTCAGCCACACACAAAGAGAGGCCTTTCTCTTGCAGAGAGGGAGGGAGAGAGGAAGGGAGAGAAAAAGAAGGAAAAGAGAAAAAGAGAAAGGGAGGGTGTTGGAGGGTGAGGAAATAGAGGCGAGAGAAGAGGAGAAGGAGGGAGAGAGGGAGAGAGTAGACGGGGACAGAAAGAGACACTTTCCCCTTTTCCAATGTGCTCCTCTCATTCTCCTGCCCCAATCAACAAGTAACCAAGTATATGTGTGTGTGTGTATTTGAGTGTGGGTATGTGTTTAATGTCTATTAACTCTAAAAATAATTTAAATTGACATTATAATAATAATAGTTAATATTTTCATAGTTTCATTGTTATTAATTTCCATATTTCAGAAGTTCTCTGTTGTTTTACTGTGAGCACTGTTCCTTTAGCAACTCTGTATCCCTAAAAAATGAACTGAGAGAAATGTGGAACTATCTCCACCCCTCAACACACCCCTTTCATTTCATATTCATTTTCTTGAACATGTGTACAAACAATGGTTTTCTATGTTCATGACATACTTAAATATGTGTGTGTGTGTGTGTGTGTGTGTATGTGTGTGTGTGTGCACATGCTTGGTTTAATTCATTTGATGTCTTGATGTTTTACATACTGTGGTATATATATATATATATATATATATGAAGTTACAGTCATGTTAATGACAGAGAGAGTGAGAGAGAGAGAGAGAGAGAGAGAGAGAGAGACTATGCTGTTGCATCATCCCAGATGTCATCCCAATGACACACAGAGCCATTAATGAATCAACATCCAGCAAATGTCTGTTGCTGTTGCACACCACAACTTAGGCATTCTGACTGTGTAAGAGGAAGGAAGAGAAAGAAAGAAAGGAAGAAAGTGTGTATGTGTATGTGTATGTGTATGTGCGTGCGTGTGTGCGTGCGTGCGTGTTGTTAATGTGTCCCAATCCCTTTTGTCTTCACCAAACAGTTATTTTGAAAGAAAAACAAAAACACTGACAATGACAGGTTCAAACCAATAGTCAACTAGACTATCCTCTTTACAAGGAGTGACAAGTTAACCAATGGTCAACTAGACTATCCTCTTTACAAGGAGTGACACATTTCCTGTATTTCAAGTCAGGAATTGAACTTGTATTTTCCACATGGACATGCACAGCGAAGTGAATTTTAAAATGAACTCTCCTCTATTAACTCTCATTAAATTAGGAGGGGCTTGTGCATAGTCCCAGAACTGCCATGATCCTGACTGTGCCTTCCTTCATTTCATATGTAAATGTCGAACTTAGAAATGGCCACAAAATGGGAGAATTATAACAAAGGCCGACTGTGATGCAACAGTCAGGCCAATCAACTATACCACTCCTGTGGTTGAGGGCACCATTTAGCGAACACTGACCATTTCAGCCTTCAGCAATAGGATTAATTGGGCATATAAAATTGAATCTGAGCTTATTTTTTGATAAATCAAAGGTGAATACCTTCTACATTAGAGATCAAGGTAAAATACTGTTCATCCATTGAATACTGTTCATCTATTCTGTTGTATGTTGCATGTAGTCTATCATTGCTGTAAAATCTAAATTAAAGAAATATTGCAAGTTGTGTATGTGTATGTGTGTACGTATCCATGATTAAATTACTTTTCTTGTGTGTCTCTGTGTGTGTGTGTGTGTTTGTGTGTGTGTGTGTACATGTTCATTTGCGGGTTGATGCATGAACTATCACTTTGTGTTGATGTTGTTCTCATCTCAGCATTAGTGGGGTTGAATGATTTAGGTGCTTTGTAAGGTTTTCAAAATAGCGGAAGCTTGCTTTATTCTGGTGGCGTGAATAGGCTTTAACCAAGCCAGGATAGTCCTTCAGCCTGAAAAGAGGCCTTTATACAACGACAGCCTTGCTTTGCCTTTGGTCACTCTCAATTTACTGTTGTCACTCTCATTGTTTTCAGTGCAAGTGTGGACATCATGGAAAGGTGGCAATTAATGTGAGACTTACGAAAGGCCAAATGAATACACACACACATACAAACACACACACCAAACCATGCACACACACACACTCACATACACATTGTGTTTAGTTTGTGTGTTTTATTTATTTATTTATTTTTGTGAAGGCCTGGCCTTCAAATCATATTTTGTGGGAGGAACACAAAAAAATATCTGGGGAGAACAAAAATCCAAAAAATGTCTGAGGACCCTTCATTTATTCCCTTTTGCCAGAGGAATAACCAGCCAGAAATGAAACTTAAGTTGGCACATTAACCTGTCTTATCAGTCTTAGGTACAGCAGCAAATACAAATAAATGAAAATTCAGACCACCACAGCCCAGTTCACTGTAATTCTCTGTCTGTCAATGTATAAATATATCTAAGGTAAATACATCTCCTAATCAAAATAATGTTCAAGAATGAATGAACCCTCCCCTTGGTCATCACTCACCACCTTCTTACAGTCAGAACCCTACAGTATCTCTTTGCCTGACATCCAACCACAACTACACAGTTTTCTTAGTTTACATTTATGCATTTTGCAGATGCCTTTACCCAAAGAAACTTACATTTTTCATTAACCATCAATTGTTCAGGGCCAGTCTACCCTAGAGCAACTTAGGGTTAAGTGTCTTGCTCAGGGGCACAATGGTGGCAGCTAGGATTCGAACCCACAACTTTTCAGGCTACTTGCACGCTAACCGCTTCCTTAAGCGCTATGTTACCACCACCAAAGTAGTAGTTGGTTAGTTGTAGTTAGTTGGTTCCAACTGATATACAGTCTAACATTGGAATGGGAGTGAGGCTGGAACAAGATTCATCCTTTCTTGTAATTTTTATTTATTCATTTTCTC
>JAIFZK010000012.1:11980000-11990000 GCA_027481765.1 Tenualosa thibaudeaui | reverse complement strand
TGATTACAAATGCATAGAAATTACTGAGGATTTTATCACAATGCACGTTTAATTTCAGCTCTCTTTGTCTCGCCGTCCCATGTTTACTAACAGGAGTTTTGTTTATTTATCTTCTGTCTGGGGTGCATGAGAAATAAACAAACAAACAAAACACACACACAAGATGTGTGAGAGTATTACAATTAGGGTTGTGATATTTCCAAAATACTCGGAGGCTGTGCCAACAACACCATATTGCTCACACACATTCACCAGAGACACAACACACACACACATGTACAGACACACACACATATGTACAGACACACATGCATACACACACACACACATTCAACACACACACACACACACACACACTTTTCAGCATTGCACTCAAGATCAACCCAGACCTCATCCCATCTTTCCTTCTGTGTGTGTGTGTGTGTTTGTGTATTTGTCTTTTTTGACATGCATTTCTTTATGAGCATGTATCGATGTGTGTATGTGTGTATCTCTGTGTGTTTCTCACCATGCAATGTTGAATTTCTCTATCTATTCAGCCAAGCCAAAAGCACAAACTTTTGTGTGTGTGTATGTGTGTGTGTGTGTGTGTGTGTGTGTGTGTCTGTCTGCTGCCTTGCTCAGGCCTGATTGTGTTTCCTGGGTCACCGCAGAGGGGCAGGTTTGGATATGGCCAAACAGACAAGTAGACACTTGCGTATTCACATACTACACACACATTGGGAGCATCACACAAATATTTACATATACTGGATCTCTCTCTCTCTCTCACACACACACACACACACAGACACAGACACACACATACATACACACACACACACTCTCTCTCTCTCTCTCTCTCACACACACACATACATACACACACACACACTCAAACACCTCATATTGTGATTTGGCATGAAGAGCCTCTTTCTGCATGCACAGGGGGACCTTTGAAGGCTGTAGTGCAATGACTACTTTTTCTTTTTTAATCCCTGTTTAGTTTGAATCCTCCAGCTGTCAGGGCAGGACTTCTGAGTGAGGAAATGGGTGGAAACAAACTACTGAGATCGGTACTGATCATCTGGCCTCCTCAGACTGGATATGTAGACTTCATCAATTCCTCTCTCTGGTTTGGATGTTAGGTCCATAGTTGATGAGAGTAGTTTAGCCACATGCTTATGATACCCCCTAGCCTGGTGGACCAGACTCTTTGACTTTGTGCAAAGAGTCTGGCCACTCTCGATAGGCATACATTTACTATGTGGTGGGAGGGCACTTTGTCTGAACTTTGTACTCATCTCTACTCTATGCAGATTGGTAGCTAACCAAAGTCTTAGGAGAGTACCCTGACGTTGCACTATAGTGAAATACAATACTGAGTGAAGGACCTGCAGCAGCGCTAACCTAACTACTCCTACCCCTCCAAAAATTCACTATCAGTCTTATTAAATCTACTCATATTGGTGTTTATTTAGGAAAATTGAATGTAGGCAGGGCCAATAAAACACCTACACAGGTGAAGCCTGATAAACAGGAAGTGAAATGTAATACCTCACCAGGGTCCACCTCCCATCCATTAGCCCTAGCGGATCAGCTTTAAAAACCTGACCGGATAAAATGTTCAGGAATACCTTCCAAATCAGCCTAGTTTATCTGTGTGAAAATAGGAAACCTCAGTTCCCTAAGGGGATTTCCTGAACTACATCCCCCACAGTCCCCTGGGGCGTGTTTGCACACCTGCGTTACAATCTGTGAGAGTTGCATGTAGGTGACTAACAAAAGCACTAATTGGTCCATTTAAGACGTCATTAAGCAGTTAAGAAGTCCTCTTAAGCACTCAGAGTCAAATGTCACAGGTAGGCTACAGCTTCATGGTTTCAGCTAATGGATAGTGGATGTGGATTTAGAACTCCAGCAGTTGGTTGCACTATAGTTACATTTATGCATTTAGCAGACGCTTTTATCCAAAGTGACTTACATTTTTGTCAACTATCAATTGTTCAGGGCCGGTCTCCCCTAGAGCAATTTAGGCTTAAGTGCCTTGCTCAAGGGCACAACAGTGGCAGCTGGGATTTGAACCCACAACTTTTCAGGCTCCAATTTAGCTAAGTTCCAACAAGTTTACGAGCTATTGAGTATTAGCCGCTTGCACCACGCAAATAAGTTCCAACGTAGCACTAAGGTATGTCTTAAAATCTACACCACTGCAGCACTAAGTGTAAGGCCCATCATAAGTAATTTGTTAACATAGATGCATACCCAAGTAAAACATGATATTTAAGTCCTTTGAACGGTATAGTTACTGGAAACTGTATGAGCCTAGTACTATAAATACTAAACATTTACCTACCGTTAGCAGATGCTACAGATTTTGATGTTGATAAATTTGCCCATGTCAAATAAAGAGAGTCGCTAGTGTTTACATAACGTTTACCTCCCAAACAATAGTTTCACCAAGCCTGCAACAGTGTCTGAAATATTCCCGAAACAATCAAAACAACTTTAAAAACAATTTTTAATATACAGTAATAAAACATAAATAAAAATGATACAGTGTAATCTTAGTCCATATAACAAAAAACAACTGCAAAAGAGATTACATTTCAGCATCTACCATGAGCATGCAGTGTTCTGTGACATGCTTCCGATGTCATCGAGCAGTGATATTGATTGGTTGTCAACATAAAATTAGACACACATGACCAGACTCTCATCTCCAACACAACACAACTCAACACAAGCAGCATCGTTGTCATGACAGCCGATTTCCTCACACGCAGAGTAACACTTTACAGTCACACACTGAGGAAAGGCTCTCCTTAAACCCTTGCAGGGAACCATGGAGAGAATGACCAGTAATGTTCTTCTCCAGACCAGAGACAGCTACGCTGTGTGACTGAGTGACTGAATGGCAGGCCATCATCTGAATGCCAGCCTGAAGCACTTCATCCCCTTCCTCTCATCCCCTTTGTACCGCTAAGGAAGCACATGCAAGGTGCTAGATGACTGTGATTTTCTGTGCCCTGACGCAGGGGCAGTCCAGTGTTTATGTAGCCCCCGGTGCATTAACACAAAGGTCGAGAGATTGGTGTCAGTCTACACACCAGTGGCTGCAGGGAGGAAAGTTCTGCCTTCTTCTCGCTCGCACACTCGCATGCACTCACAGATCCACTCAACCAGGTGCAAACACTCACACACAGGTGCACACACACACACACACACACACACACACGCCAGTGAGTGTTGTGGCGCATGTCTTAATAGGCCCAGGAAGCTGTCGCAGAGTGACTCACTCACACTCACAAGTTATTGAAAATGACCCAATTTCTAATCTTCTGTCCAAATAGTAATGCACTGTTAATTTTCTTTAAACCATTATTCACTTTATTATTTTCTTACATCTATTTTTTGTGAATTTATAGTGCCTTTTATTTTGCCTTGTGTAAGGGACTTTTATTTTGAAAGAGTGTGAAAAGGTTCATTAGTGGCTGCCACGAGAGAGAAGAGTCAGAGAACTTTTAAGAGTAGAACGAGAACGAGAGCTACAGTGGGTGAAGTTTGGTTTACTTTAAATGTTTTGCACCCTCTGAAAAGGCACAAGCTCTTACAGTGGAAGTTGTGAAGCCAAAGATTTCAATAAAACAACAAAACCATCAGTTAAGTCTTGACCATCATTCGGAGATGATGCTACATATTTTGTTCTCTTGTTTTCAAATTCAGACTAGACACACACACATACACACACACACCATTCCACACTTCCAACCATTGCCCTGTTGTTTGATGTCATTGAGTGCTGTTGACAGGAAAAAGCATGAGAGAATGTGGTACATTCTCAACATACACCAAATAACACCCCAGCTGCAATCATTAACTGAATTTTCATTTCATTTCTCATTCTCTCAGGCTTAATGTTGTGAGAAGTGGCTAGACAAGGACGTACATTCATGAATCAGGTCCTCAAAATCAGCTACTTGTTCCTGTCTTCTCTTATTCTCTCTTTCTCTCTCTCTCTCTCTCTCTCTCTCTCTCTCTCTGTGACTCTCTCTCTCTTCTCTCTCTTTGTTTTGTGCGTTTTCTCTGCATGTGTTTCATCTATGATCTATCGTCTCACTGAAACTTATCTCTTAAGGACAACATCAACCACACACACACACACACTCAAACCTCTGCTGGGTGTTGACATAGAAGACAAGAGGAAACAAGGGATGAAAGGAGAGATTATACCACAGTAGGGAGGAGGAGAGGAACGACAGAAGACAGTGGGGGTGAGAAGAGAGAGAGAAAGAGAGAGAGTGTGTGTTTGTGTGAAAGTAGGAAGTAGGAAAAGCAGAGTAACAGGAGAAAGTGTGGTAAATGACAGAGATGAAGTGGGGGAACAGAAAGAGGGGGGAAAGAACGAAAGGAAGAGAAAGAAAAAAGTGGGGTGAAAAATTGCAAGGAGAAGAGAGGAGGACACAGAGAGAGAGAGAGAGAGAGAGAGAGAGAAAGAAAGGGGGTCTCTCACCCAAACCTCCCTCCCCTCCTTTTCTGTTCTATTTGCATGATAGAGTGGCAAGACTGCAATCTGACCGTGAAATCTACCCCTGCCATGGCTAATTAGCATGAACAACTTCATATGGGCGTCTGGCAGCAGACAGCAGATAAGCTGGGGCAGGAGCCTGGGCACTTTAGAGGGTAACAGCCCCCCCCACACACACACACACACACTCTCCTCCCAGTCACCACTTACCCCCTCCTCAACCCCCCCCCCCCACCCTCCGGCCTGCTATCTTATCACCATCGGTCCAGAACAAGCAGACTCAACCCAGCAGCCCACTAATCTCCAGCGTCAACAATACGGATATTTCACCAGCACCAGAGCCACGAGGGGCTGAGGGGAAAAGATGGGGGGATGGAGGGATGGAGGGATGGAGGGAGGAGGGAGGAGGGGTGAGGGAGGAGAGAGGAGGGGGGAGGAGGACAAGAAGAATAGATAGAAAGAATGAGAGAGAAAAAAAGTGATGCAGCGATAACATCACTCATTTTCACAACTCGTCCTTGTATGCCACCGGTTTCTTGTTCACCCCAGTCAACAAAGGAGGCTTTGTGGGCCATAAATACTAATTTATTACATGCACTTTCTACAATCACTTTATTACATGCATATAACATGTGAAATAGGCACAGAGTTGTCTTGTAATTATGGATTTAACTTGTGACAGGAAACCCAATAATGTTCATGCCCGGAAGGAGGAAGTTTAATTATGAACTAGCCAATATAATAAAGTTTTTTTAAATGAGAGAAACAGCTTTATAAAACATCCTTGCTACATGTAATGTTTCAAACAGCTTTGTCAAAATTAGAGGAAAATATCATGTCAGTCTGAGTGTGAAACTGGTTTGGAACAGAAATATATAAAAAGATTATGATGGGTGTTAATAACACTTCTAATTCCATTAGTTATAGTCTACTTGTTGTAATCTCATTAGATGGTCTTTGTTGTATCATTGTTTTCTCTCTCTCTCTCTCTCTCTCTCTTTCTCTCTCTGATGAAGGTTAGATGATGGTAGAGGATAACCCGGGGATCTGTGTCATCAAATTAGAGATGAAGTTGATTTCATCAGTGTGTATAAGCCTCACACCTCCTCCTCTCCATCCTGTCAACGACAGCACAAGGGGAAAGAGGTTTTGCACACACACACACACACGCACGCACATACACACACACACACACACAAACACACAAACAAGGTTTACATAAACAATAGACATGGACATACAACACAAAATTATAACACAATGGTAAGTTATGCAAATTATAACAGTGTGTGTGTGTGTGTGTGTGTGTGTATGATGAGAGAGATAGAGTAGGAAAGAGAGAAAGCTTGTTTTGCTTTGTTTTTCTAAGAAATGAGTCACTGATCCCGGTTTAGGGGATTATTTTGAACAATCTACACCAAAACCAGATTAAAAGGAGCCAGAGGATGATGTTTGATTGTTTTAAAATAGCCTCAGCTGGACAGGAATAGCTGTGGAGTAGCCAGAGGGGACATACGCAAGAATCAGGACATAATACTGATCTCTTCACTTACAGAGCACAGGTGACATTAAACTAATATCTCACAAGATGAAGAGATCTGACACACACACACACATGCGCCTGCGCGCACACACACACACACACACATACACACACACACACACACACACACACACTGACGTTTATAAGCATGTTACTGTATATTACAGATTTTCCACACATCAACCAATAAAGGCCCACAGTGTGTGTGTGTGTGTGTATGTGCGTGTGTGTGTGTGTGTGTGTGTGTGCGTGTGTGTGTGTACTTATGAACCTATCCCACCTTGAGACAAAAATTAACTGGCCTGTGTGACTGCTCTATTCTAGTGGCTGTGCCAGTATGTACCTTCTATGAAACCATGGGAGCATGCAATCTAAAAATCCCCAAATAAACTATTTCTTTTCCATTTTATAGCCTTACCTTTACCCACCTTCCACATATTTAAGTAGGAACACGGTCAGTATACTTTCCCTGCCACAGTCAGTCATGGTTCCTTTCATTATCCTGCTGACTAAAAGCTTTCTTTCAAGCCTAGTGATTATTATGAAAGCCACTCTTGGACGTTTCTAAAGGTAGCCATAAAGCTTTCAGTTTACTGTCTTTGATAACACTTTTCTGTCTAATCATCTGGTAGGTCTTAGGGAGTGCTTACAGTGTTATAATATAGTACTAACTGTAGTTTAGAGGATATTTTAACTCTGCCAAGGAGGTTATGTTTTCGCTGGTGTGTGTCTGCATGTCTGTTTGTCAGTTTGTGAACAAGATAGCTCGGAAAGTACTGCATGGATTTGGATGAAACGTTTGGACAACGTGGGTATTAGGCCAAGAAACAGATGATAAAATTTTGGTGGTGATCCGGAACCAGATCCTCCAATAGTTAAACCTCCAACACTTGTAGTTTGCAAGACAATGTATCTGTGTACAAACACTCACGTCTAGTGCCAGATTAGTTCAACAGCCCTAATGATGTGTTTTGTAACATCCCTAACATCCCTGATGTTGTGTTTTTGGATAGAGACAGAAGGAAGGTCTTGGAGGTAGGATGTGTCTTTGATCTGTATATGAACATTTATGGGGCCAAGTATCAGCCCATTCTTGCAAAGATCAGAGACTTAGGATTTGCATGTAAGTTGGTAGTGTTGATATTTGGCAGCTTAGGGCATGTTCACAAATCAACCATTAGTGGGTTAACACTGGCAGGGCTAACTAAAGGGAAATTGAAACAACTTGCAAAAATCTGCTCTGTTTTAGCAGTAATAGGGAGCCTTGCCGTGTGGCACAGGCGATGTTTTTTGTACCCATGAGTGTCAAAGCTGTATTTCATTTGAATCCTGTGTGTGTATGTGTGTGTGTGCATGCGCCCTGTTGCTGCCTCCACACATTCCAATCCCAGCTGTGGCCAGGTGAATAATCTGTGTTCGGCTGAGTGGCCTGGATTAGTCAGGGCTCTGTCAGGCCCAGACATTACTCAGCGATCATTGAGCCAAACAGTGCTGGCTGTGGGGATGTGCCTCAGCTGGGAAATGCTTTCAGAGGTGTTGTGTGCTTGTGTATGTTAGTCTGTTTGTGTGTGTGTGTGTGTGTGTGTGTGCTGGAAATCCAGACTGATTAGCAACTGATTGGAGTCTCAATAGTCTGGGCAGAGTTTAGTCACCACGGTGCTGGACATTGCACTAAGGAGTTCTGGGAAAGACAGCACTAGTGGTGTGAGAGTCTGTCCAAGAATGCTGTGGTGTGTGTGTGTGTGTTGTGTGTGTGTGTGTGTGTGTGTGTGTGTGTGCATCAGGGGAAGAAACCAGGTATGCATGTACAGTATGTCTTTGTGTTATTTCTTTCTTGTGCAAAATTTTGCATAAGTTTTGCATAAGTCTCTGTGCCCTGGAATGCCTGTCTGCCCCTGTGTGTGTGTGTGTGTGTATGCATGTGTGTGTGTGTGAGAGAGAGAGCTTGACCTGTAGGCTCACTGAAGACTGAGGCTGATATGATGACTCAAGTGAAATGAGACAGGACAGGATTTGTGTGTGTATGTGTGTGTGTGTGTGTGTGTGTGTGTGTGAGCATCCCCACCAAAGAAAAAAACACAACAACCATGACTGTGAGATGAGCCGCCAACCAAACAACCTGAAAACGAGACGTGGGCCCCTGGCCTGTCTTACCTCATTTCACTCAAACAGAGGACACACACACACACACACACACACACAAACACACACACACGTACACACACACACACGTACGCACACACACACGCATGCACACACATTATGATGTTTATATGGCCTTAACAAAAACTATGTCTGCTATATGAGCTTAACATAGAAGAGCAACATAAAATACAACTCATGACAAATAGTGTAACAATTATCTTTCAGTCAATTATAGCCATTAAAAAGTGCACGTGTGCGCACACACACACACACACACACACACACACACACACACACACACACACAGACTGTAAAAGAAAGGTGCACGCAGGTATCTTTATAATGTCACAGCACAGACTAACACACCCTACAGATTTCTTAATACAGGTGCATGGTAATATGCGCTCTGTGTTTTTTTATGTGTGTGTGTGTGTGTGTGTGTGTGTGTGTGCGTGCTTCTGTCTGGTTCTGTTAACTGACTTACAGCTCCAGTGAAGCGTTGGGCAGGTGGATGTCAGCGGCATGCTCCCCTTGTCTCTGCATGGAGAGAGAACACCATTATTAGTAAATTATTCAACTTGTTGGAAGTGGGACAGGACCGAGCGCGAGGTCTCGGCTTGTGCTGGAGCCAATTAAAATTCAGCTCTTCAAAAACTACGGCAGGACAGCGAGATGAGCTGAACGAGTGATGAGGAGGTAATAGAGGAAGAGAAAGGGGAGGGGAGGAGAGGAAAGTGAGAGAGGGAGTGAGCAAAAATAAAAGAGAGAGAGAGAGGGAGACGTGATACCTTTCCCGCCCATCTCCCTTGTCGCGTTTGCAGGGAAAATTATAACCTGGCTGCACACTTTCATATTTCATCTGTGAGCGAGTGTGACAGGCTCTCTTTGTGTCATCTCTCTTGTCTCTCTCTCTCTCTCTCTCTTCCCTTTTTCTCCCTCCCTCCCTCTCTCCCCCCCACCGCCCTTTCTCTCTCTCTGGCTTTCCTGCCTTGTATTCCACCCCCTCCTCCTCATCTCGTTTGCTTGCCGTTACTGAGAGCCTCCCCCTCTTTCATGTGATGAGAATGAAAAATGAACAAACACAAAAACAAATCAGGATCAAAAAGGGACACAGAGAGAGAGAGAGAGAGAGAGAGAGAGGTGGCAGAGGCTTGCTAGCGGGATGATGTCCATGTCTCAGCAGTGAGTTGTATCAACCCCAGCAACCTGAGGTAGAGAAGATAGAGGTCTCTCTCTCTCTCTCTCTCTCTCTCTCTCTCTGTGTCTCTCTGTCCATTCCTCCTTCATATCTACAGATAGTGAGTGGGAGACAGTGTAAAAAAGGATGAAAGATAAAGGAAAGGAAAAAAAGAGAGGGAGAGATTTTCTAGTAGTGGTACTAGCAAGTGAGACAGGTATCTTTATTTAGCAGGTTCATAGCCATGGATACTGCTCTTGTCTCGTTCTCCCTGTCTGTCTCTCTTTTACTCTGTCTCTTTCCCTTGGTGAGTATGATGTTTAAAGTTTGTTTTAGAAATTCTGTGTCAAGCATTCAGTCAAGACATTCAGTTCTCTCTCTCTTTCTCTGTGTGTGTTTGTGTGTGTGTGTGTGTGTATGTGTGTGTGAGAGAGAGAGAGTCTGACGCTGAATTTGGTCAGAGGTGCCACTCCACATCACTCAGGACCCACTTACTCATTAAAACAACAGACAAACAGAATAAAATGAAATAACATTCTTTGTAAAGACCAAGATTTATTTGTCTATTTTGAATAGTGGTTTAGGTTGTTTACAGCTGTGAGGCGGGTCGGTGAATGAGGATGAAAAG
>JAIFZK010000012.1:11910000-11975000 GCA_027481765.1 Tenualosa thibaudeaui | reverse complement strand
AGCTTCTGGATGCCCCTCCTGGAAGAGATCTGAGTCACTGATCTGAGTTCCGTTCACACAAGGCACACTTAGCATGCAAACATATTGGCAGACTTTCAATTTACCTCATCCCAGATGTGTGTGTGTGTCTTTCTGTGCATGTGTGTGTGTGTTTATCTGTGTATATATGTGTGTGTGTGTGTGTGTGTGTGTGTGTCATAGCAGCATCCACAAGAAGAAGACAAGAATAGTCCCCAAACTCACTGAAATGATGGGAAAGAGCCATAGAGTGCACAAACCTCTCCTCCACTTCACCCCACACACATCCGTTGGCCATTTTGGCTCGAGAGTACTCTCTGCAACCTGAGGCCAGTTTACCCAGTCAGGCTACCCACACTCAACCGTCAGCCATTTTGGCTCTGAAGTATTTTCTGTCACCTGAAGCCAGTTTCCACATTCTGATGGGCATCTGGGTGAGGTTAAGAGCAGGGCAGTGGCTCTCTGATCCGGGGGTTCAGCTATGAGGGCTGGTACGATGAAGAGCCTCGGGTGGGCCTTCAGGCCGTACACACACACACACACACACACACACAAAAGAAAGTCCAGGATAGAAAGAGTTACTGGACTGGACTGATAATCTGATTACATGGGTTATCATTAAAGGGGAGATAGATTTCTCTAGGAGGTGTGTGTATGTCGGTGTGTGTGTGTGTGTGTGTGTATGTGTGTGCATGTAATAAGGCCAATGGGACAATTAATAACTCTGGAAAGTGGTTTCTGAGCATTGTGAATGAATTGATTTAATTTAAAACACTATAAACCTCCCTCATATATGCCTTTAAGCCTTTACCTTTGTTTCTCACTATCCATCTTTCATTTTCTCTTTTTCCCCTCATCTTGTTCTATCTGTCTTTACATTTATTTATTTATTTAGTCACATCTTTCTGTCAGTCTCTCCATTTTCCTACTTTTGGCCATTCTGTTCTTCTCTTATGTCCCTTTGCTTTCACTCGCTCTTTGTTATTTTCTCAGAGGGGCAAATCTGTGCAACATTCACACCTCTGCCCAAACATGCATAACAAGCTTGCAATCAAACACACACACACACACAAACACACACACACACGTGTATGCAGGTGCACACAGGAGTATACATGTGCAAACACAGACTGACACACACACACATACACACACACACAACAAGCAACAACAAATTATTGTAGCACACATTGTGCTCAGTCAACACCATTTAAATCACACAAAAACTCCAGTCAGAGATCATTGAATGTAAACATGGAAATAGCACACACACACACACACACACACACACTCACACACACACACATACACACCTACATGCAACCCCATTAGTCCTGGCCCAGACAATGGACTTTGAGTATGTTATTCAGATTGGTGGTGCTTGTAGGAAGTGATTTGGCTAATTACATGCTCTTGTGCAATGCATGTCTGTTTTGTGCGTAAGTGTACTTGAGTGTGTGAATGTCTCTCTGCAGTGTATCTGGCTATGGGTGCGGGTGGAGAGAGAGAGAGAGAGTGAAAGTAACAAAATGTAAGTGTGTGTGCGTGTGTGTGTATGAGTGAGTAAGAGAGAGAGAGAGAGAAAACAAAATGTGTTATGAGGAAGAGTGAAGTACTTGTGTGTATGTGTGTGTGTGTGTGTGTGTGTGTGTATATGTGTGTGTGTGTGTCTCTGCGAGTGGAGTTTATTCATGTCCTGCATTCCTTCCGAGATTAGGAACAGAATGCCTTGTCCTTGCTCAAAGGAAGTCATGATCAACCTGTCTGCACACGGCCCCACCCACCATATTAACCACCCCCACTGACCCCACCACCCGCACCATCACCCATCAAACACCTCCAATACCTCCTCATCTTCCTCTTCATTCACATCTTCACATCCTCATCCCTGCATCATTATCATCCTCATTATCACAGGGATCCATAGTCAGGAAAATGCCTCACATATGGTGATATATGGTATATTTAGCAAGGTTTTTGTTGGTTATATATCTCTTCTATAGTTATCTCCCCCCACTCTTTCACACATGGTCTCTCTCTCTCTCTCTTTTGCTCTCTCAAACACACACATACACACACACTCACACAGACACTCGCGCGCACACACACACACACACACACACACACCACACACACACACATACACACAGACACACACACACTCTCATGCACACCCCCCTCACACAGGCGTTTAAGCCCAGCCTCAGAGGCGGTGGGGTGCTGTCTGAGGGTTGGAAAAGTGTGGACCTGGAGTGGCAGGCGAAACGTGGCTCTGGACAACATAATTCCGTGCCCCGCGGGCCCACCACAGTCCCGCGCGCGGCTGGGGCTCCGGCGGCGGGTGCCCCGTGACGTGTGTGACATATCATTAAGTCGCTCATTTCCCGCACACCGTGACATTGCAAATGGCAGAATTTAGGACAGGGCCACCAGGTGAGAAAACAACGAAGGAAATTAAACAGGGGAGCCTTTCTACATGCTTCTGTCCCTCAATTCCAACACACTGGCACTTTCCCCACCCAGAGCTGAGGAGTGAGGTAACGCCTATAAGGGCAAACATCTCCACGTAGGGTTCTTCCTGGTGGACTGGAGGTTTCTTCATTATGCCTAGAGCTGTGAACATTTCTCTCTTCCTGTGGCTGTTATTCAAAAAAAGAAAAATGCTTTTAAAAACGTCATTATATGATTTTGCATAACCCTGCGACACAAAATCTGATTTCCTTTTAACGCTGCTTTAAAGTGCATTTATTTGCCAGGCCAGCACTAATAATATTGAACTGGCCAGTGAAACCTTATCTGTGGGACCTCTTGGCCTGTGGAGTCTTGTTTGCTTTTGTGAGTTTCAGCTGCATTACAGTAATTAGTATGGGGGTTGGCTGAAGCTCGGCCTGTGTGCTAATTAATGGACTAGGCTCTTGTGATCATTGCAGAGTTGCTTCTATAAGGCAGAGAGGATTGTGATCAGACCAAATAAAAAAAATAAATAAAAAACCCCACTGGGTCTGGGGAAACAGTGTCAAGTGTGTGTCCTGAAATACACACATACAAAGACCATGTCAGAGTGGTGTGTGAGTGTGTGTGTGTCTTTAGCATTCCATGATATGATGGCACCTAGACATGCTGCGGCTGTCAACACAGCATTCCATGTGTAAGAGTGACAAAACTAAGGGAGTGTACACTTAACGTGAATGTAATATACAGACAGAGAGTGTGTGTGTGTGTGAGAGAGAGAGAGTGTGTGTGTGTGTGTGTGTGTGTGTGTGAGAGAGAGAGAGAGAGTGTGTGTGTGTGTGAGAGAGAGAGAGAGAGAAAGAAGCTTTTTTAACAGGGAAATGCACTTCTCACAAAGGACGTCTGGGAATGTAGTGGCTACCACTGTTGGATGGATGTACATACTGTATGTTCTAATGGCTACTACTAATGTGTATGTGTGTGTGTGTGTGTGTGTGTGTGTAAGAGAGAGAGAGAGACTGTGTGTGAGTGCATGTGTTTGTCTTCAACAAAACATTCAGGCTACGTCAGTCTCCCAAACTCACTTGTATGTGGATAACTCAAAATGTGTGTGTGTATGTGTGTGTGCATGTGCATGTGTATATGCGTTTCACATTTGTGTGTATGAGCCCCTCCTGTGTGCTATGACTGCACTCCATCTCTGCCAACCCCCCAACCCCCCCCCCACCCCCCGCCATCCCATCCAAGACCCCATACACACACCTCCACTCCTTGCCACAATGGTGTCCCAGCATGCCACGTCTGTCCACCTGACAGATGTTAAGAGCCTCTTTCACTGGTCAACCACTGTTCGCCCCCGCAGGAAATGGCTTCATAACCACCGGGCACTTTGACACGGGAGGTCAGGCCAATTCAAGCACACAGTCCATAGTACTTTATGAACTCCAAAGCTGCTTATCACCTAAGGCCAGTGTGTGTGTGTGTGTGTGTGAGAGAGAGAGAGAGAGAGAGACAAAGAAGAACTGGTTTCTAAGGAGACTTTCTCTAGTAGCTGCTGGTAGCTGGTGACTGCCAAAATGGGACTGGAAGAGTTCATTTAAGTGAACAAACTGAACAAATATGCACACACACACACACACAAACACACACACACACACAGAAAAGTACATCCTCTGCATTTACACAAACACACACACACACACACACACACACACACACACACACACAGTCTGTGTTTATACATTACATTTGTTTATACATTACATTACAAATACATTCTCTGCTTTTAAATGTACAAATTGAACACACATGAACACACACACACGCGCGCACACACACGCACACACAAACAAACACACACACACACAGAAAAGTACATCCTCTGCATTTACACACACACACACACACACACACAAAGAAAAGAACATCCTCTGCACATAAGCTGACCCCCTAGTCCTATGAAAAGCCAAACGGCGAAGGTAAAAGCCTCAGAGATTTAGTGGGTGAGTGTTAGTGCTTGTACCTGGGCTTGTAGTTTATTTCTGTGACTGCCCCACACACTCATGCATAATGCACCCAGTTTAGACTGAGCCATCACAGGGAAAGCGGGGACGCCACCCCCGGCAGGATGTCACCGAGGGCCAATGGTGGACTTTCATCACTGTGCTTTGTGTATAATTTAACAGCACAACACACTGTACTGTACACTGTGTGTGTGCGGGCGCTATGCTAGTCCTTACCTGCCGGCACCTGTGCTTCCTCCATGTAGGTTGAGAAACAGTGAAGGATTTGAAGGGAAGGATTTCTTTGCTAATGTCTCAGATGGTCACTTCAAGTCTCTCTCTCTCTCTCTCTGCATGTATTTTGTTTAAAACACACTCAGACACACACACACACATGCACACATGTGCACTCCCCCACACACACAAACAAGAATGCGCTCATACACACACACACACACACACACACACACACACACACACAGGCACACGCACACATGTACACCCCCCCACACACACACACACACAATCACACACACATACGCAACTCTCATCTAGACACTATATAAACACAACAACACAAGTTTGCCTTGTTATCCTCTTGCAGCACATGGCAGACATGATAACACTATTAGCCAGTTGTGAATAGACAGAATGTGCCAGTGTGAGAATGTGTAAGTGTTTGCTGGTGACGTGCGTGTGTGCGTGTGTGTGTGTTTTTCTGATAGTTTGGGGCATGGCTGCCACTTCCCATACCGGGGTTCCCACAATACCTCCTTGTGTGTGCACAGCCTGTGACCTTGACCTTTGTATTGTGAGGTACAAAGCACTGTGGAGAGAGGAGATCCACCACTCCTCCTCTGGCAGCCATTAGCATGTTAATCGCCCAGCAGACAGCTCCAGCAGACAAGGGAGAGATTGAACTCAGGCGGCCCTCACTGGAGATGAGAGAGAGAGACAGAGAGAGAGAGAGGTAGCAGGACAGTCGTAGAAATTAGCAGAGCAGGGAGTGTACCGGTGTGTATGTTCATGAGGTGTATGTTCTGTTTTATTGTGTGTGTGGTGTACTGTGCTTTATGGAGAAGAAACTCATCCAGCCCTCACTGCAGATCATATAGTGAGAGAGGTGGCAGACCCAGAAATAAACAGAGCTGTGTGTGCCGCAGTGTGTATGTTCATGTTGATATGACCCCTGTTGTCCTGTGTGTGTGTGTTTGTGTGTATGTGCGTGTGTGTACATGTGTATGTGTGTTTGTGTGTATCTATGTGTGTGTGTTGTGTGTGTATGTGTGCGTGTGCGTGTGTTTTTGTGTGTTTGTGTGTGTTTGTGTGCGTGTGTGTGTGTGTGTGTTTCTGTGTTGTAAACTGCAGTTTATGTCTTCACATTGAGTAAAAACACAAGGAGTTTAGCTTGTATGTTGGCGTGAGAGTGTGGTACACATGGCAAGATGAGATACTGGTGAGATTCATCCTCACAGAAAGACATGGGCTAAACTGATCATAATAAACAATAGCAAAACTGTTACACCTGTCAAATTGACATTCAACTTGCTTTATTGACATGACTGTAAAATGATGTGCTGACAAACATGCCAATAGAACAATACAACACAACATTAACTTAACAGTGACTCATTTAACGATGAAAACCTTCAAACGCTGAAAGGAAACAAAAAAAAAAACAGATGATGAATAATAGTGATGACAATAATAATTATCATAATCATAATTACAATTATAGACGTATACATTATAGGCACTATTAAGTCTTAGTGGCAAGATCAGTTTACAATGTGCATTGTGCTATTATGAGTTATGGAATTATGTCATGTTATGGAGTCTCAGTTTATGGCAATGGCAAGTTGTTTTTTGTTGTTATTTAAGTTATAAAAACAAATCTTTTCTGCAATGTATGTTTTTAAGTATTAAGTTGTGTGTGAATAGTTTACAAATACATTTTTATTGAGATTTGTGCATCTCTGCCACTCTACATATGAACAATATATGCCATGTTTGGCTGACGAGTGTGTGTGTGTGTTTGTAAGAGTATAGGCTTGTCACACAGGCGGAATATAACTTCTGCATCATAACCAAGCGAGAAGCTAAGAAAGCACTGAATTGGAGATCACTGCTCCACTATCTTCGCCTTAAAAGCAGTCTTCCTGTTTCACGCTCCGTGCTCACCGATTGGTATACCTGGTAATTAGTCCACAGCACTGGCCTACGGGTGTGGAGGTGCCGCAGGATTGGTGTGTGTAAGTGAGTGTGTGAGTGTGTGTGTGTGTGGGGGGGGGGGGGGGGGGGGTGCTTGTGCTGGAAAATGTGCTTTAGAGGGTGGGGGTACAGCCGCATGCCGAGAAGAAGAGTCACTGAGATTTCTGATTAGCTGACAAGTTGGGGCCGGAAAGGCTGCACTTAGCCCATTAAAGACTTCTCTCCCGCGTGACATTTGAGCGTAGTTACGGTGCTGTGCACCACCTTGCCATTTCCCATTCGCCGGGCATCAATTTAGAGGGGGGAAGAGGCAGAGAAGAGCGCCAGAAAGTCGAAAGAGAGAGGGAAAAAGAGAGAGAGGGAGAGAGAAAGAGAAAGAGAAAGAGAGAGAGAGAGAAAGAGAAAGCGAGAGAGGCTGCCACAGGCAGAGGCACAAATGGATTTCATTCACCGAGGTGAACAGTGGTACCCTGATAAATACAGTCTCTTGAATGTCAGCAAATGTCACTTGTGAAGCCATTTACTGTTGCTCTAATGGCTTCCCCCAAACTTACAATGAAGAAAAGAAAACTAGAGTGACAGGAAGATGAGGGAGAGAGAGAGAGAGAGAGAAAAAGAAAGGAAAGGAATGGGGGGACAGCGAAAGAGAGAGAGAAAGAGATAGAGACGGAAAAACTCCCAACTCAAAGAAAATAACATGGAAAGAGAGAGAGAGAGAGAGAGAGAGAGAGAGAGAGAGAGAGAGAGAGAGAGAGAGAGAGAGAGAGAGAGAGATAGGACAGAGAACATAGGGTTGGGTCATTGTTACTTCCACA
This sequence comes from Tenualosa thibaudeaui, assembly GCA_027481765.1. Lineage (NCBI taxonomy): Eukaryota > Metazoa > Chordata > Actinopteri > Clupeiformes > Clupeidae > Tenualosa > Tenualosa thibaudeaui. The sequence goes on along the minus strand of JAIFZK010000012.1, from coordinate 11,967,502 downwards.
TGGTTGAGCAATGAGCTATTTGAGAAGGCAACGGCAGAAAGTGGTCCAACTTGAAGGACGAGGCCATAGACATTTCCATAGAAGCCACCTGAAAAAGTTCAGAAAAGTAGCTAACAGCCAGCCAAGGCCTGAATGACTTACTTCCACACTGTACTCACGTACTTCATTTCATGTTGGCACGGTTAGGAGAGGAGGGGACCATGACAGCTGCTCTGCCGTCTAACATGAATATGTCTGAATGAAACACATTCAGTGAACTCTGATTATGATGAGCTGCTGTCAAAATAAAGAGCTCACATAAACAACACACTACACACTTATCCATGTTTTAATAGTTGAACAAACTCTCTATATAAATCTATATAAATTGTAGGCCGCAGGATTGTGTATTCCATATAACATAAATAACCTATACTGCAAGAGAGGTGCTTTGTTTTCAAGTTGAGTTTAACACATAACATGTTAGACAATACACATTCACACACACATACACACACACCTCTACAGTCTGGTTAAATATAGGTATAATTGCCTTTCAAATATATGTCAGTGTAGTGTTCAAGCCAGGCTTTGCTTAATTAACTTCCCCCTGCTAAGGGAACAGGGAGACGAGCTTCCACTGCAGTCCTTTTCAGCACCATCTGATATTTCATGAACTTTGCTAATGCCTTCGTCGGTAGCCGTGGCAACCCCACTTTGAGTCCACTAAGACAGCCGGCATGGCTGTGATAATCCTCATTTCCAGTTGTTGCTAAGGTTACAAATTACCGGTGCCGTTCCTAACCGGGTCCTCTATGACACTTCTCTAATCCCTTTATGGAATTTGTATTTCATTTAGGATTATTGTGCCAGATACGCGCCGGATTAGGGCGCTCCGCACTTTGTTTTTCCTGTCGGGTTCCCTCCCTGCCGATCTCCCTGCCATGTTTGTCATGACATTAATTGTAAAATTTTCTCTTCTCAGTAAAAGCACCTTTTTTGTGCCCCCCCTCCCCCTCTCGATCTCTCTCTCTCTCCCTGTGTGTGTGTGTGTGTGTGTCTGGTTCAATGTCTGTCAATGGGATGTGTATGTAAGTAGCTGGAGTTTGCAGGTGGCCCTCTCAGGTCCTGGTGGCCGTTATCACATAAAGCAGTGATCAGAATGGGCTTATTTTACCCTTTTCCCCACTACACAGAAAAGAGAACTATTTTCCCTCACAAAAGCCACCCCCCAACACATGCACACACACACATGCACATCCTTGCATTCTTCTTATATGTCCACACCGATTGTGTATAGCAATGCAGTGCCTTTGCAATGTTTTGTATTTTTGTGTTGTTGTTTACCTTTTTAAAATGGGAGGTGTGGGGAGGTGCGGCATGTGTGTTTGGAGGTGGTATCAGAGTGGCCGTAAAGACAAGGAAATCCTTGAGAGGAGAGGGGTGGGGAGGAGTGAGGTTGGGTGGGGTGGGGAGGTGTGGGGTGGGGCAGGGAAAGTAGCGAAGGTGCACAACAGGAGCAAACAAAGCGGACTGACGAAGGTGAACAATGCGGAGTGGAGAGGGTGAGTCGTGGGAGGACAAGCGGCCAGCCGGCCCTCGGCTTCCCCTCGGCTTGGAGGTCAAGGCCACAATGCACAGATATCATCAGCGGTCCAGACAACAAAGGCCTATAGAGAGAACCCTGCAAAGCCCCTAGTTGACCTCGCACACAGACCAAGCACACACCCCTGAGTAAGGGTGTTTGGGTGTGTTGGTGGATGTGGGTGTGGGTGTGTGTTTGTGTTTGTATATATGTACTTCAGTGTGTGTGTGTGTATGCATGGTTCTTAAGCACTCTAATAAATGTACAACTGTACTCACAATTATGTGTGTGTGTGTGTGTGATCTTGAATGGTCCCAAATACCTATATGGTGATGTCATTTCCTCCCTAAATAAAGGACAGAGAATGGGCTTCATTCTTAAAAACAAAAGCATGTTATTATAATTTGTTCATTGAAAATGAATACAAAGTCCAGTAAACTATAGAATGTTACAGTCTAAAGTTGAATTGAGTGAGTGCCCCTTTAATTTACCAGCTGGCTTAAAAAAATGATCTGAGTAAATAGCCAAATGTTCAATGCTTTTTCACTGAGTTGTCCTAAACTGGAGGTTTCCGTGTAATTATGAATTCTGTTGGCACATTCTGGAACATTCCTTGTTATTTTTTGTCTTTGTAATCACACAGTGGAACCATGACAACAGTAATGGGATATACTACATGCAACACAGAGAATTCTTGTGTTGTTCTCTTTACCTGCTCAAACAATTCTGCAGAGGACTTTAAAAGCAGACAGACACTGCTGTTTGTATATCTATATTTATCTATTTGTACAGTTATGTATTTATTTATGTACAGCATTTCAAGTTAAAGATGGATATATGCTGCATTATACTGGAATTTTAGCAAATTTACAATGAGGTATTAGCATTCACCTCTGTCTCTGAAATGGTTCAGCCCAAATGGCTAATTAACCTAATTGGTAGTAATGGGCTGGCTTGTTTAAGGTCTGTCTCAATTCAGGTTTGGAGGGTGATGAAGAGAGAATCTGAGCCAGGGAAGGGGTCAAATTTAAGCACATATGCTAGTATGTTAGGTTAGGGGACTTGGAGCCTTGATGTCAAGCTTTTATCTTCATCTAATTGATATTGAGTCCTAGTTTAGTTTATACAGTATTATCTTGAATCATGTTCTGTGGGGCTTAGCCAATTGGCTTTACTTTTAAGATGAATAAATTAAGTGCATAAATTAGTCTGTGCTTGCTGTTTTTAAATTTTTTGCAATGTTCCTTCCTCCTCCTTGACGCCTACATATACCATAGAAATTGACGTCATTGACAGTTTTACTGAATTAAAAGAAACTATGATATGATTTTTTCAGGACATTATATTATGCTATATTGTGTTTTTGGTCATGTTTATATTACAAAGGTCTGCTTCACTCAAAATCTATAATACAACTTGCTGCTTAGCAAAACACTGAAAAAACTGTGTCTGTCCAAAAACATTTGCCCACAGCTGTCTAGTTGCGCAACTCCCACAACATTAAAGTGACTAGATCTCCGGGATGAAAATCATGGACATTTCCCTGAATTCCTGTGGATAATTCTATTTCTACAGTCAATATAATTAAAATAAGTAATGTTTTATCTTCAAAAATAGGGGACAAAGTGTTTTTTCTTGTACTTTACCAGGGACAGACCACCAAAATCGGGGACTGTCCCCAGAAATCGGGTCATCTGGTCACCCTACTCAACATGGTGAAAGGGGGCATGGTAAAGTGGGTGGGAGAGGGGGAGAGAAAGTGAGAGGAGGCATTGAGAGAGAGAGAGAGAGAGAGAGAGAGAGAGAAAGAGAGAGAGCTAAAGGGATCGTTTTTCAGGTGTTTGAAAGGAGGTGGGTGTTGTGTGTCACTAAAAATCTGCACATGCAGAAACTAGCCTTGCCAATCATCCCTACAGAGGCTGAAGAATCTTGGGTAGGAATATATTTAATGCGCTGCGCTCCATCCACGCACATAGTCGATGGGCTTTTTCTGTAACTATACATCACCACAGTTATACATCACCAGTGGTCAGAACTGATGTGCATTTCAGGTGTGACAAAAAAACTATCCTCATCTGTCTGCCATTCTATTACCTTCACACCACCCAGAACATCACATCACCTTACACATTCAGTCGGCTACGTCTTTCAGGTGCCAAAGTGGAAGTATATATATATATATTTTTTAAAGTATAATAACACAGTATGGTGAGTTGACCTAATAATAGGTAGCTGTCGAATAAATCAGCTCAGTCTTTTTGGCCTCTATGTGTTGGGGGAGAATGGGAGATGCTATTAAATTCTTGTCTCTGGTAGAGTGGACAAAAAGGTATGATGGGGATTTTTTTTTCAGTAGGGGTATGGCAGTTTAATTATGCAGGCCTAATTGCAAAGAAAATCACGAGCCTCTAAAATGTATGTTGATAGTATCACTACATGATCATGGTCATCCTATAGTGTCAAGTTGTATTTGTTAATGACAACAGAAGGCTTATTGGAGAGGTTTGCTTTACATAGGCATGTAAGCATGTAGGCATGTTATAAATTAATGCCTAATATTTTAAAAAGTGATACATACATAAATAATCTGTTTCAAGAAATGGAGGGACTCCTTACCTCCGTACCCAACACCCACTTTACCTCTGGTTAGACCCAAATAAAACAGCCCTTTCTGTTGAGAAAATTTAGGAGACAGAACTCCATACGTTACATCACCAGTGGACCCCAGTGTTTGATGGGGTTCAGAAACAGGACTCAAAGGGGATTCCTGCTTCAGAACACCATGTAGTCATCTGATACACAGTATGACCAGATAGAAAATGAGAGTAATAGATGAATAGATAATTATGGGGAAGGAGAGAGAGACAGACAGACAGACAGATAAACACAGAGAGGAGGGAGGGGGGTAAATGAGCTTGTCCTTCTCATCATGTCTGTTTGTTTGTGAAGGTCTGCAGCTAAATACATACAATGAGGCTAATGGATGAAATATACAACCAGATAGATCACTCGTGTGCACACGCACACACACAAACACATTGCAGGCAGCCTACAGCTTTGTCCTGGGTTGGACACACAAACATCCCCCACGTACAAACACACACACAGAAAGAGAGAGGGACATTTTCAAACACACACTCACAGCAACACTCCCATGCACGGACACACACACCGCTGGCTGGCAGCTCACTCATCCGATTAGTGACAGGCTGACAAACAGTGTTATTGTCCCAACGGGTCAACTGCAGCAGATATTGCAAGTTCCATGGCAGCAGCAGGAGCAGCCACTACAGCCCTCTGAGGGCCCTCTGACGAGCCAGTTAGCCTGGCCACACCTCTCTTCAGCCACGTTAACTCCCGGCCTCCCTCTCCCTCATTTAGCCACATTCAGTCAGACAACATACAGTACACAGAAAACATGCAGAAAAACAACAACAGAGCAATGGATTGATTCACATCAGATTTCTCATTTAACACGACCACCCCTTCCCTTACCTCACCATGATAAATCCTTATGGTTTTTATTTGTCTTTTGCTTGCTACTCGTGACGTGCTACTCAGTGAGAAATAGTTTCCCTGTGGAGATAATGAAGAAGCTTTTTAATTCTTTTTAAGTCCTCCGCTATCCTGTTCCCCTCTGTCCCACTCTAACATGCCTCATGGTAGGATCTATCATGGCCACTGTGACTCACAACAAAGCCTGGGCCTACGCAATAACAGCACTGACATTTCAGTTATTTCTGCCTTTCTCTAAAAAGTTTTTTAGACACACAAATAAGTTTCCTAGATAGGATGCCTCTGTACATTGGACTCAGGACACCCTTTACATTGTAATATTGTTATATAAAACATTAGATACAAATGAACCCCATAACCACGTAGGCCTAAGCTGATTTTAAAGACCACACGCTAATATAATGAAGCTTATGGCACACTGCAAAGTATTACTGGCCACTGGAAGTAATTAGCCTGTATCTGTCTATAGTCAGTACTGCCGGCCTGTCATGTTGTTGGTATTAGGCTTCCTTTTTGGGGGGAGCTGGGTGTTACCATGGCCAGTGATACGGACCATTGTGTGTTGGGAATTTATGCGGGATGGCGTGATCAGTAAGGATAATGAGCTTAGCCTATGAACCGTTCGTGTGTTTGTTTCCATGTTTGTTTATGTGCTTTTCGTGTATTTGCTCGCACTTCTTGGCACTGCCGGCAGTTGGGGAGATTGGGCGAGAGGGACACAGTGGGCCGCATTTCAAGCATGGCCCTAATTTCCCTGTTAAATCAGAGGTCCACAAGCAGGTGTAGATTTGCTGCCATCACTCAATGGTACCTTCAGTGTCAACTAGTGACACGGGACAAATGGAGTGACACTTTCCCATCACCAATGGTTGGCAATGTTATCAACGAGCAGTAATCTTAAGTTAGTTACACCAACTCTCTTTAGTTGCTCTGCAGTCTGAGCAGGGGAATAACTATGCTCTTTTGAAGAAAGTTTAAAATTTCTAGATATCTTTCATTTATGAATTTTCCCATCAAGCTATTTCAAAGAAGGCACACACGTTGACAACCAAAACTAAACTAAGTAGTGCTACTGTATGATAACAATTATTATTATTATTGTTATTATTATTAGTCTGCTTTAATGTCATTTACCTCAGTTTGTGAGAACAAAAACAGCAAAACAGCAAAAAAAAAAACCAACAAAAAACAAACAAAAAAAAAACATTCACCTACCTTGACTTGATGGAATTTGAACAAAAACACAAAAGAATCCTCCAGGGCTTTAGGTGCACGAAGAGAGGAGACCAAACCGAACGCCATATGACGTAGTAATATTATTTGTTTTCCTGTTTGGGCAGATTTTATAAACTTACAAAAACAAACAAGGTCTCAAGCTGGTGAGGGAAAACGGGCTGACCTGTGTTTTCGGACAGGCGGGTGGACCGGCGGGCAGGCTGAGCACATCCTCTTTTAGGAAGGAAGGCGCTTTTCTGAAGAAAGCAAACAAAAGATATCAACAGGCTCTTTAACCTCCCGTTGAACCGTAGGCCCTTGTCGGAGTACCTCCCAATAACTTCCCATTACCTCTTCGCGACATTTAGCCTATATATGCACCTTCCCACGAAGCGCGAGCCGAGGCAATTACAGGGCTAAGGTTGGTCTCGAGAGGACGCGAGCGGGACAAACGGAAAGTCTGCACTAGAGGAGGAGGAGGCATTTGTTTTCAATCTCTGATAAAAGTTTCACTGAGAAGCAAGAGTGATTGTGAAAGATTTCATAACCCACTTCAACCTGCCACTGCATAGACCCGCACACGCACGCACGCACGCACACACACACACACACACACACACACACACACACACACACACACACACAGGATAAAGGCACTTTTGTTTTTCTTCTTATTTGCCATTGTATTATAAGGTAAATATGTAGCCTATACTTGCTTATGAAAAGCAGAGTAAGGCACCCTTAGGACAAAGAAGCACAAAAAGAACTCGCTCCACTGAGTGACCTTTACGGGGAAAATCCCACCTAAACGATTAACGAGAAGGCGGTTTAAGCGACCTGCCTGTCACTCGCCTGGATGTTGCTGGTTTTGTCTGGAGTCTATTGAGTCGGTCCAATGCGTTGTAGGTCATACATAAATGATGAGGTCGGACGGCGTTGAGAGCTATGCCGGTCCGGTTGAAGTGGCCACCGATATCAGCATCCGCGGCTAATGACATCACGGTGACAGTGTGCAGGTTACAGCTGTCCGCAATGAATCTTTGATTGGAGTGCGTTGATAATGCGTCCGCCTTCAGGGTCAGTCAAGTCACACATAAACCTTTTTGAGACGGTTTGACATCTGTCCGAGTGTCCCCTATTAATTTGGGTAACAGTACTGATGAAACATTGATGAGAAAAGGCTACTACGCCGTCCCTATGAGGAAAGAAAGAGAGCCTTCTCTTGGGCGAAATATGGCTGCCCTCTTGTGAATGTGTTCTCTTGTGTCATCTTTATCATGTCAAACTGTTTAATATATATTCAGCCTATACTGGAGTATTGGACTGCTTTTGTTGTATAAGAATGTATAGCCTATGGCCGATACAGTGGGGATATGCTAAAAAAAATCGAAATTACTTACTTCTGGCAGTTTGTCGAGCCAATAAAATGTAATTCAAGAAACAATAAATTCATTTATTGATTTAATTTAATAATATATTTCGCGTCAATAATTGAATATATGGAGTTCAAGTACTGTAGCAATACAATAAGTAATATTATAATTTCGAAATACATAGCCTAGTCAAGCCCAATTAAATTTATGAAGGTCAAGCCACACTCAAGAAATCGCAACACTCAGCTATTCTTGTTCTGATAATTAGCATAAAATATCCCAGACTATTCCTAAGACAAGTATGAGGGACTTAACAAGTTCAGATCAGATCTATTCTTAAAATACTCTTCAGTTATTAAGGGGCCACTAAGCATGTTTGAATGACAGAAGTGTTTTTAAATAATGGAAAAAAAATGTGTGGGCTATCTGAATTCAACAAGCCATTCGTGAAAAAAAAACATCTTAATCGAGCATTTCGCGAATGAATATAAAACCAACCTCTTAAGCTGCATTACCAGCACAAGATGTCGTCTGTCTGTATTAATGACATTATTTTTTACATAATTAGATCTCACTTTGCAACATGGCAGCTAATGAAGAAGTTCTATAAAGAACAGCTGAAATGGCATTGGAACTTGAAAAACAAACTTCAGACAAGGTGGTGAACGCCTAATATAGGACAAAATAACCCAGCTGATTCCTTGAACCCTGAACCAGACTCTCAAGAAGTTCACTCTTTTGTTAGTCGCTTCCTGTTAGGAATCCGTCGTTTAAAAAGAATGTTTTCAATGAGCACCACACGCTGGGTGTCCTAATCTGCCGATTAAACCAGTAATGCCCTTGGGCGAAGTCTATAACTAATATGTTTGACACCCTTTGCAAAACAGCATATGAGCCCATTTCATTTTTGAAATGGACTTATATGTTGAATTCATAAATTGAAATCAAACATCGTTTTGGACGGCTCAGGAAAAAAGACATCACTTTGAGTTCAACTGGTGCGGTAAAAAGTAAATTCAAGGTCGGGCCTGAATACCTTGCGTTACCACATACAGCACATATTTATAATTTGATAGCCTACTATCGTATGCATTTATAATCAATCGTTAAAATAATATGAGAATAATTATGTTTCCATAAAGGCGTCATGATGGTAGGCTATTCTCAATGCTTCTGACTAAATTGCCTGTCAAATCATTTTAAGGTCCGAAAATAAGATTAAATTCTATAGTAAAAAAGATAGGTATTTCGAAATAAATAAGAAAATACTTAAAATGACAACCGTTTCATCTCGCTTTGCCTTGTTCGAGTTCGAGCTACCTGTTGATGCACGAAGCGAGCGGAAACGTCTCCGGTCTCCCTCAGCGCCTCGATGCTACGCGCAGAGCTTGTACCTGTCACAGCCGTGCAGCTCGCGCTGCTTCTCCCGGCGCGCTCCAGACGTCCCCTATTGATCTCGACGGCCCGACGCGGGCACAGACATAAATCGCATTCGACAGATGCCATTCACCCGTGAATAACAAGTTTCATTGAAGGTGCATCTCGAGTTATTATCCTGTAAGCTAATATCGAGTAAGAAAAGTCCCACGAAGTATCGGCGTCTGCGGGCTTCCTTCAAGAGGAGTGAACTGTCGAGATGACCATTTACACAGACATTACAGGGCTAATTGGTGGCTCTAAACAACACAGTGCCACATGAAGACCTTGGGCTAATGCAGACCTTTTTAAATCATTGATGAATATTGCTGGTGACATGAACAGCATAGTTTTAAATGAAGTCCGGATAAATCATTCCATCCTGTTCTTTTTTACCTCATGCAGAAATTTAAAATTAGATAGCCTACTCCCTATCCTCTATATAAAATGGACTGATACAGAGAAGACACATTACCCGATTACAGTTATAAAATATGAATCAGTTAAGTCTGAAGACATGTTTGGGGACCTTTTGGATTTTAGACAATAAACAACTTGGCGGTGCATTAACTCCCATTGCCCGTGCATGCATTGCAATAACCATTGAAATAGGTCTGAATGAATTCTTCGAGGTCCCTGCATAGTTTATCTGTTCCTAGCCTACCTGACATGTATAGTTACTCTCACAAACAGCCCGACCTGAATACGTCTCTAATGCACATCGTCATTATCCTATTACAGTTCAATGCAGAATGATGCTTTCTCTACCATCTCAGATAGCTGCGGTGAAGTACCATCTCTCGGAATAATGAATAATAGAACTGGAAACTTGAATTTTATTTGTGAACTTAAGACCCCCTTCCCTTTCTCGGGAGGGGGCGGGGGCAACATGAAACGCCATGGCTCCTCATCACACTTGGTAATCACTGTCATCTTTGATCGCTCTCAACAATGGCATGGTACGTCCCTTTTAAACTGTGTTGTTTTTCTACTTGCATAATTTCCCGGTCACTTGACGCCTCAGTGGATGACAACAGGCAGCGAGGGGTGATGTCAAAAGCTGGCGTCCAGGCGATGTGTGCCACGACAGGTAGTATTTAGTGTCTGACTCATTCGAAGACCATGACATTATAACAAATAAAAGCGAGACAATGGCTGACACGCATGTAAGCGACACATTAACCGTTGCTTGCAGAGCTATTGTTGCCAACCGTATCAATCTCATCGGTCGATGAAGGGAATGAAGTTCGGGTGAGAGCATAAAGGTACCCGGATGTGGCAACAGATAACTGAATTCGTACGCTTTGTCAAAATCGGAGAAAGTCATTTTACACCCTGCAAATCCTCTTAGCCTGAGTTGGAGGCCACTACAGGTCAAGGTTTCGTCAGCACAGGGGTCCGTTTGTTTTTGAAAGTGGTTGGGAGGGGGCGTGCAATGTATATAGATTTACAGTTTCTATTAATTAAAACATGAGGGCGTTCCCATTTATCACTATGTGCCCTGTGCGCGAAATAGTCAGCGTATTAGAGAGAGATAGAGAGAGAGCGAGAGAGAGAGAGAGAGAGAGAGAGAGAGATAGAGAGGAAACTCTAAATGTAGGGAGAAAGGACGGTAACATCTTGAAAACGACATTAACTCACGAAAACTAAAAATCCAGGTTCGGATATCCATGAGTGAGACGTTTCCAAGTGGGTCCAAGTAGGCTAGCGCAAGGTGGCAGATTGCTCAATGTAGACCCAGAGACCAACGAACTAACAATAACGGCCGGGCTGGAGCTCGAGAAGAACAGCTCCAAACACGGGTAATTATTTCATCAGCTTCGCTATCCTCATCCACCCGTACCAGGGACCAAGCATGCTTAATTAAGTTTGACAGCGGAACAGCTGAGCTTTGCAGATATACCCTAATGTCGACAGAATAATGGCCGAAACGTATGATATGATAACATGGAAAATCAAAATATTATATAGTTCAAGGACCCAACATTCATCAGTTATAGGACGTATACGCTTCGTAAGGCCAAATAGTATGTCCAGTGAGAGGAATGTGCAAGAAGCCCATGTGTTTGATATGAGTCAAACAGCCTATGTGTAAAAATGCAGTAATTTGGGATTCATGTTTATTAATTCGTCTAGATATGACACCCTACGCTAACTAATGTTCCTTGAGGTAGGCCTAATTACTGTGTTATGCTCCGTCACTAAGATGATTTCTTTGTTGAGGAAAGTCACATTCTCAGACAGAGAGTGTAGGTGGAGGGGGTAGAATATTGTGCACACTTGGCCTGAGGAGCGTTTCCATTTAGAACATCATATGTTAGAATCATCATATGTTAGGCTGTTGGCCGTGCAAGCGGTGCATTCATCATATTAATTCTGCATAAAGTGTTGAGCCCAAATACCTGGAAGAGTGATAATCGACTCCTCTGGCGATTAGAGGTAGCTTGGTTGCAGTGCCTCGCGTCACTGCGGTGCAGCCGACCTGACCTGGCAGGAAATTGCCGGTGAGCGCGTGGAATGGCGCGGAGTGACCTCGATGCCCCCACTCTAGATGACAGCAAGTGTGTTTTAGTGATTATTTACTGCACGGAAAATATGATTTTGGAGAAAACTGACCTGTTTCGTGAATTGAGTTTATTGAGTTAGGGGAATACATCTATCGATACACCATAGCAAGTGTCCACAGCTGAATTGTCACATACCATGGCTTGATCTCGACGAGGAAAAATCCTAAAATTTACAGTTTAAGTGTAATATTTACAGGCGCACAACTTTGGCGAGAAGGACTGTCGGTGACATGGAAATTGTGGCACCATTACGTTAACAGTCCAGAGATATAGTTCACGATGTCGCATGATGTCAAGTCTAATGTGCATAATCGACTAAACAAAACGGACTTTAAGATTATGTGATTGTGACATATTGCACTCATAGTGTAACATGGTATTTTTTCGTAATTCTATAAATATTGAAATGTGCCCAAACCAACGGCATTAAAAAGTGGAGAAAGTTGATATGTGACGCGAGTAATGGCCGGATCAGGAACGGCTCAAACCTGCCAGCATCAAAGAATGTTTATCAACTAGGCTACTCCTGTCCATCTGTGCTTCATACAGGCTAAATAACCAAAACCAATGCGTGGAATGGATGACTGGCTATGAGCAAGATGTGTGTAGCCTACTTGAGTTGTTTGCAAAACAAAACAAAAACTTCAAGGTTTTGCCCATTATCTCTGTTTTTAGGTTTACGCGTGTATGTGTGCAGGAACCGACGCGTGGGGGTAGCCTGATTTCCTGTTTATTTTGGGGTACACTTGGACCCAACCCACATCCAAAGCTTTGGTGACTTGGCTACCTAATCTGAAAGGCCGCGAAATGTTTGACTGCCTCTCTAACTGGAATTTCCAGGGCAGCGATAAAACTCCTCACATCAAACTCCAATGAGCAAATAGTAACGGGCAGCCACTCACCATATTACCCATAGTAATTCCCTTTCACCGAACTACCGCAGTCCAAGCGCCTGAATACTCAAGCACACACACGGACAATTAAATTCTCTCTCTCTCTCTCTCTCTCTCTCGCACACACACACACACACACACACACACAGAGAGAGAGAGAGACGTTCCCCCTTCAACCTTTTTCTCTGGCTGAATTCGAATTATGTGGGACCCCCAGGACCCCCTCCCCTCCTGCCCTCCCTCCTTCCGACACATCATGTAGCTCGGCTAAGCAAAATCCCTCCTTAAAGGAACCGGAAGAAAAAGGACCTGCGGTTCCAGTCGCCCGGCTCCATTCACAGCCGAAGCTTCCAATGGCTTCATTAGAAGTAACGAGTTGACACAAGGTAAATCTAACATTCAGACGCCATTCTCTCTGTGCGCAGAGAACCCTCATTAACTGTCGCTAACAAGCCGTGCAACTGCCCTGATTGGACAGCTCCAGTGCAACTACGTGGACTTAGCAGGATGCCCACTTAATGAGACCACACAAAAAAGAACAGGAGGTTCAGGACAAAATCTTTACTTGCGAATAGTTAGAATCTCAGGAAGAACAGTTTTTGTAATTTCACATTTTTTTATTTCTACAGGGCGATTACTCCTCTGTTAAATAACAATATGAAATTGAACTCCGTAGCTTGTTGGAATTACCCACATGAAGGCAACATTACAAAGTTCATTCGAATAACTATAACTGCACTGTGGACACATTGTGATGTTAATTATCTTTAACTTTTAATTTAAGATATTATGTTTAAATTAGGCATGATCATCTAGCAATCTACTCACTGTTTTCTTAATGGAATGGTCGACCCAACAAAACGAGCGGTGATTTTTCTGAGAAGAGATGTCCCTCGTTTTAAGCCTTGTCTTGGTGTAGAGAAATGTGGACAGGGTGCTAAGCCGATGCTGGGCAAAAAGAGAAGGAGAGAGAGAGGGGGGGGGGGGTTGTATGGAAAGACAGCAAGGCAGTCAGCGCGAGAGAGGTTTGCGCTCCGTCACATAAACTCAGCACAAATGTAAGCGTCACCAAACGAGATCCAGTCTATCCCAAAATTGTCTCTACTTTGACTGAGACCAAAGAGCTCCCGTAGAGATTATTCCTCCATTTCTCCATCACAAGTGTGTGAAACTTAAGCGGCACATCTACGTAGCCACATCTAATGAACCTGATACAAAAACGACAGGTGACGACAAATTATTGCTCAGGTTTTTGCGAGCGAGCCGAGCTGTTCGCCATGCCTGTATTTTATAATCAATTTCAAAATTCACAGAATTAACCCACATGCCCATGTATACGTATGTATACGGTAAGCATCAATTGGAGAGCTCTGACAGATAGAAAGAAACTTACGGGATCCGGGAAGCATATCCACCTTGGCACTGGACCGAAGCATCGCCGGTCAAACATTCAGGGTCACGGGGTTTCATTGTTACTTGGAGGTGAAAAGTCCAGTTTTCTCCATCCGCTCGATGTCCATTGAGGATGGAAAAGAGAAGAGGAGATACAGAAAGGGGCGTGGAGACAAACGCAAAAAAGAGATTTTAAGTGAAAAACAAAAACAAACGACATTATTGATAAACCATAAATACATAAACTGTATATTTTTTTATTTCATTGGAGGTGGTACTCTCAGATATCCACCGATGTGTGTTTAGCCTCAAGAAACTTATCTAACCTAACTGCTGTCTAAAATAAATACAATGCCATCTTCAGTGGAAATGCGTTCTTGGTGACCGCAGAACTCTATGAATCCAAAATACGACGGACACTGCGAGTTTGTCAGATTAAAACAACTTTTAGCAAACACGGAGAGAGAGAAAAAAAGGTACCCAGTCATTTGCATTCCTCGCAGGCTGTCCACTTGGGAAGAGCCAAAATAATTCACGCGCGTCAGCCGCGTGCACGTCGGTTGTTGGCGAAGACTTTGCAGGCAGGCGTTCACATGTGGCGAAAACAGTCTTGTGAACAGCGAGCGAAGTGAGGAGTGGACCGCTTGCCATGTTTTTCTACCAGCCATCTCTATTTAGCGTCCCCTCTTGCGGCGTGACGCAATACTTTTGTTTATTTGACTTTAAATACAGATTAAGGTGGGATATAATGAAAGCCGTTACAGCAAAAAAATGCAAGGTGTATGTTTCTGAAACGCCTCAAAAATCAATGGAGCGCGTGAAACGTCACTGACAACGGGTATTTGCTATGATGTCAGTCGCGCATCAGCCCTAACCACAGCCGACATTATAATGTTGGCGGCTTCGTAGAAAGTAAACAAAGACGGAGCTAATAGTTTGCCGGCTTTGAGTAGGCTGTCTCCCGCTGGTTATCGCTAAGCGAGGAGAATTAACAGCGCCCGGATAAACAGACAATTAGGGCAGGTGAATAAACTTGTTTGGTGGTGTTAATTACACGCTTAGCGCAAACAAAAGCTATGGTAAAGAATGTGAATTACCAGTAGCTTTTGGAAAGCCATTCAGACTTTACACTTCACCCAAACAGCTAATTTCCTAGCTGCCTCCCTAGGCCTCGTTCATAATGGACAATAATCTATTCTGCATGTAAACCATTCGACTCTGTGCCATGACAAATATAGAGCACACCTGGCGATTCGGGCCCTGAAATACTTAGATAGTGGCCCATCTCCTCTCCACAATATTGGCAGAAAGAAGGAGTGAGGGAGAGTTTTTTTCCACACTAGGACGACAGCCAGCCTCGACATACCGCGGGTTATTTTCAGTCCAACAAGCTTTCCAACAAGACCAATTCAAGTGCCACTTGGAATTACTTCAGCAGAGTTTCGTATGACAGGAGAGCAAACAGGTTTGATCCTGGAGACACAACCTGCCCCAGCGATTCCACCAAGATCAGCCGCCACCCTTCGCTCTGTCTCTCCATGTCATATAAACACACATGCACACACGCCAGCGCGCACACAGTGACATACACACGCACAAATCTGCAAATTAACGTAATTACTATCTTTGATAAGCAGGACATGCTAATTTCATCGGGGAATCAGCGGCAACTACTGACACAAACAACTGTTAAGGGCCTTGCCTTGCCACTGAGAAGGAAAAATACCCACATCGACGGTTGTGGAATGTAATTTTTCTTAAGGAGGAAAAGTTTTGAATTCCTCAATGATTTTGTAAGAAGGCAGCTTAGGATAATTATGTCAGCTTTGCTGCGAACAGATTAGCTGTAGTCTAGATGCTACATTTCGCTACGCCCAATACATGCCCTCACAATGTCAGCATTGTTCCTACCAGGGTGAACGCGCACAATTTTAACACCGACTAAGCCCTGTCTAAATAGCATATAAGGCAGTTTAGACGTTTTGTGTGAAATCATGAAAACCATACCGCCGTGACCTCTGACACAGCTCTCTAGCCAAACCTCGTGATAGATAGAGACGCAGCCATGCCATCGAGAATAAGGTGGTATGAAGAAAAAAAATGGCCTGGTCCAAGTTTACATCGGACTTTTCGTAATTTCTGTTAGGTTATCATGTTTTCACAAAATCGTTCCTTGCATGGACTTAAAATAAAATAAAATAAAATAAATAAAAATAAAATAAATAAATAAATACAGTAAGCGTTTTGATTTCATCCTAAGGATTGCTGTAAAACGTTAAGTGTCGGATAGCCTGCGACAGTATGGCCTCACAAGGGCAGGCTTCCAGGACTGACCCGCAGCACAGAGCAGAAGCGAGTGTGGGCTGCCGGACAAGTAGAGGCGTTTGTTACGAGAACCAGCCCTGATGGCGTAGCTGGTGTCCGGGTGAACTATTTTAATGACACAAAATATTAAGCTAGGCGATTCTATAATTACACAGTACTGCGAAAATACAATTTAAAAATACAATATCGTCCAAGGAACTGTCAGCACTAGCTAGAGTATTTGCCGTTAATCCTCACAATCAGAAAAAAATAGTGCATTTCACTCCCGGTTGATGAAACCTCATCTATGAATACGTTATCAACTGTGTCGACCGTACCAGTCCTCTCCCTATACAGCATAATAAAATCTGGCTAACGGAAGGTGGATTCGCGCAGAACATGTGCGAACGGACCCCGCCATAAGCCTTTTATTTAAAAGTGGATTCCCATCTTCGTATACCTGTCACCCCGGACCCCCCTCCCTGCCGCCTCTCGCGGCCACATATCTTCTTTACCCTTAACGAGCCTCGTTAAGTTCGCAATAATATTCCACCCACTAATTGCCCATTCCATTCAACAAATAGGCGAGCCTCGGCTTGGACTTCATGAGCCTGTAGTGGTGGAGGATGGCGAGGAGATTGGAGCGCCTGATAACCCCCCGTGCGTGCAGCAGAAGTGGTGAAAGCCTCTACGTACTGGCTAATGATTGGCACGCTTGACAGTGATTGGCAGGGCTGCCATGACAACCTTACAACGACACCAAGAAGACCAATAGAAAAGCGAAACAAAATATTTCAATGCTACACTCACGGTGGATTTAGGGGGAGATATTATGAGGCTGGTGTCATTAGGCGATAGCTATTGAATCATTCAATCTTTACTCGTCGTTTCTTTTCCTTGATAATTTTCTTTCTCTCTCAGGTCATTTCCATGGTGTTCAGATCCCCTTTAGAGCTTTATCCCTCCCATTTCTTCCTGCCAAACTTCGCTGATCGCCCTCTGCTCTTGGCGAGCAGCGCGCCCAGCACCAGGTCTCCCGAAGACTTGTCAATGTTTCAGCTACCGACCCTCAACTTCTCGCCGGAGCAAGTGGCGAGCGTCTGCGAGACGCTAGAGGAAACCGGAGACATTGAGCGGCTGGGACGCTTCCTGTGGTCTCTGCCGGTGGCACCGGGAGCCTGCGAGG
This sequence comes from Tenualosa thibaudeaui, assembly GCA_027481765.1. Taxonomy (NCBI): domain Eukaryota; kingdom Metazoa; phylum Chordata; class Actinopteri; order Clupeiformes; family Clupeidae; genus Tenualosa; species Tenualosa thibaudeaui. The sequence goes on along the minus strand of JAIFZK010000012.1, from coordinate 11,950,076 downwards.
CGATCAACAAGCATGAATCCATCCTCCGCGCTCGCGCCGTGGTTGCCTTCCACACAGGGAATTTCCGAGACCTCTATCACATCTTGGAGAACCACAAGTTTACCAAGGACTCCCACGGCAAACTTCAGGCCATGTGGCTGGAGGCGCACTACCAGGAGGCCGAGAAACTCCGCGGTCGTCCCCTAGGACCAGTTGATAAGTATCGGGTGCGGAAGAAGTTCCCGCTTCCCCGGACCATCTGGGACGGAGAGCAGAAGACGCATTGTTTCAAGGAGCGGACGCGAAGTCTGTTAAGGGAGTGGTACCTACAGGATCCATACCCCAATCCCAGCAAGAAAAGGGAATTGGCACAAGCCACAGGACTGACACCCACACAGGTCGGGAATTGGTTTAAAAACCGGAGGCAAAGAGACAGAGCCGCTGCAGCCAAAAACAGGTCAGTTTCTTTTTCTGTTTTCCACAGTAAGAAATGAATTAATGTCTTCAGCGAATTGGATTTTAAATGTCAATATGCTTTGTATGGTTCATAAAGCGAAGAGGCGGAAGTGTAGACAGATATGGACGAGGGGGGAGAACTGAGGGTGCAGACTGGCGACATTTTTGTTTTTATCTCGAGTGAGAGGCAGCCAAATAGTAGCCCATAGAACTGAGGGCATGCGGTCCTGACTACCCTTTAGGCTGGCATTATGCTATTAATAAAAACGATACTGTATAACTGACAGTTTAATAACTATACTTTATGATTAAATGATTATTAAATATATAACCGCTGTAAGATTACTGTTAAGTTACGCAAAGCTTTGACTACGGTTAGCTACACTTCAGCCTAACCAGTCATGGACTTTCTAAAACCAAATAAATATTTCTGCACTGATTAGTTTTACAAAGTTTACTAAATTGGATGAAATTCCTAGATGTTTTTGGATTCAGCAGAATAAGAGTCAAGGGGGCCTGTTTATTCTTACTCCATAAGTGGTTAGAAAACCTTGCTTGTTTGTAAAAACACTAACCACTATCAAAAACCTCTTCAAGCAACTCTAAACTGTTGCTTAGCTTAATTATATACGTACACTAAAATATTGTGTCATTTTAAAGAGAAATGCTGCACGAAATAGCCTTCTACAGCATTATATATATATATTTGTTTGGGATTTCTCGTGCCCGTTTTGCAATGCAAATAATAATATGGTTCCAATATTTACACATTACACATTATTAGTGGAAAACTTAGCCTATATATACATATATATCCTCAACAGAACGACACTTGGTAGTTTTGGTAATTTTGTAGTTGGTACTTTATTTAGGTGCATATTATAAACATAACACCTTGCACCTATCATTGTCACAATTAATATCCGCTCTCAGGAATGACTTTGTCATTTGTGTAAATTCTTCATGGTTAAGGAACATACCTAGCCAGTAGGTGTACGTAATTTACAACAACAATTATTACAATTATTATTATTGTTATTGTTATTATTATTATTATTGTGTATGAAACATACCCTATTAATCAGTCTCTTGTAGACCTAGCATGGTAGGCTATTAGTTTAACTACCACCATATTTGTAATATCTAGAAATTCCAAAATTCCTACACCAAAATAAATCTATATAGTTTGCGTCTATTAGCCACATAAATAACAGTGAGACAAGACAGACAGATTCTTGAGTAAAAAAACATACATAAACTATGAATTATGGAATGTGGTGTAAAAAATTTGACCTCGTTTACTATGAAAGACTAACAATTGCATTCTTCAGGCAGTGGATTTAATCTTTCCCATCGACTGCAGATTACGTTAGGAGTCGTGTTGATCCAGAATATTAAAGAATGCTACTCGCATCAAAGAGAACACGGCAATGTCCAAAGGCAGGATTTTTCGCCATTCATTAGTCTATCTGCCGTATAATTGTATAACCCAACTTTGATGCACTGACTATTTCAGACCAGTTTTGTGCTGGGTGCTTTCTGTTCACAATAATTCACGTTGGGCAGGAGCAGCTGTCTGCAGTCGTTTAATACCACATTGAATGAGCGATAAGCCAGTAGCGTGCATCAATGCGTCCCCATTCAAATCAGTGACGGGAGAGGGCTCTGTTAAACGGAGGGATAGCCCTTATTCTGGTCTAATTGCGATGCTATTTTCTCGCTTTCTTTGCTCCAGGCTTCAACACCAAGCAATAGGACAGAACGGTATGCGGTCCCTTTCAGAATCCGGCTGCACTCCACACAGCTCGGCGGAATCGCCATCCACCGCGGCCAGTCCAACCACCAGTGTGTCCAGTATGACAGAGCGAGTCGACACTGGCACGTCCATTCTCTCAGTAACATCCAGTGACTCCGAGTGCGATGTATGATACAAAAAGAGAATTACTAACAGGGAACATGGACCTGATTTACAAAACAAACTATGAAATATCGGGGAAGATAAAAAAGGACCAATTGATATAATTATTAAAGTAAAATAAAAGCACGTCTTTTTCAAGCGCTTTCTATGGACCCACGACTCCTCTTGCCCCTGTCACTACTTGCATGATATCTATATTTTTTGTTATTCGGGGAAGACAAATAAGCCCCGAGAAAACATTTTTACGAGGATCACCGCAAAGAGGGAATTACCAGAATCCGGTGTTTGGTCGCCTTTTTTATTTTAACTGCTGTTCTTTTTTTATCAGTTGTAGTCCAAATGGTAACGCGCAAACAAGATGCAATCTTTTTTTTTTTGTATTTCTTTTACGTTCATCAGACAATCATTTGAGTCCTAAGCACCTTTTTACTACACTCTGTCACTGCCTGTGTGGGTACTGGTTAACATGTGGAACTGAATCGTTATGACTGTATCAGATTTTTATTTTTATTTCAAGATTTTATATTGAATTATGTATATCTTAAATAATGTGATCTTTCTCCCAGTCTGTAATATAATAAGTGTAGAAACATGGCTGTATATAATATGCTCTACCGTTGCCATTCTCTTTTCTCTCCCTCACTTTCTTGACTTGGTGTTCCTACATGAGATATTTGTCAAAGCGTAAGACTAAGTGCTCTAGGCGTTCTGTTTGATTTTATACTTTATGAAGAAGCTAGCTGAACGTGTATTATCAGTCAATTTTATGCAAGACAAAAAGATAATATAAAATTGGAATTCTTCTTCATCGACAGCCTATAAGTCTTAGCCTGTTTCCCCGTGCTTCGCTCAAAGCGCTTATTATTAAATGTTTATTTCTTGCGTGTTTATGTTAATGTATACATTTCTAAAAAAAATCAAATACAGTATTCCATTTTGTTACATGGGCTGTAGTAAGTCTTTCTTTGCGGGTAGACATTTTCATCTGGACAATGCTCTATAGCTCTAAAAGGTTCCGGAATTCATACTGAGTGGTTGTTGACATGCTGGATTGGTTGTGCAAGTGCTTTCTCCCTGGATAGGCCACATATTGTCTTAAGAACTCCTTGCTTGTAAAAGGCAATATGCGCGGATGGAAAATGCCCAGGCGTGTATTAACCAAAGTCCCAGCCAGTGTGGCGCACCACTGGACTTAGCTTTTGCTAATGGTTATAAGTGAATGCAGAAATTAAGCAAACGCGCCATTAAATGGGCTAATCGTCTTCGGCTCCTCCCCTGGCCTGATCTACCATTGTGGGTCGCTGAAAGAGCTTTTCTCTAGCAAGCAAAGAAAGCTTTCCCCAGGCCTTCCGCCCTACAGAAAGCTACATTCGCAAAACAACTTTCACACTAGCAGCGAGAAAAAAAAACATGTTCCCGCTTTTAGACAAAACCCTGAGTTTAAAGCTCCTTACAGTGCGTTGCCCACAAGCGCCCAAAGCGCTTGGACTTTTAGGTGTTTCTATAAATAAATGCCAAAAAATGGAACTTGTAAGAATGGAGCAATATGTTGGCTTTCTATAGAGTCAACATACTATCAACATACTATTGACAGCATACAAAATGACACACAACCACAAAAGCATAGTTTGTGCACAATTCAGTGAACTTAAATAAATACAAGACCGCTGCGCCTTAGAGCCAGTGCAGAGACGCAGTCTTTCATTGTGGATTCAAAGTGAACAATTGCTGAAAAAAGGCCTTCACTAAGTGTTTCCATTGCACACACCTGTAGCAAGGCAGAATACAGATAATTTCTGAATTTAACCATTCAGTGAATTTTGTGTGTGTGTGTGTGTGTGTGAGAGAGAGAGAGAGAGAGAGCGCATGTCTGTCTATTTGATTTGAGGACGTGAATTTCTATGTAATTCACTAATCTTCGCCAACTTTGCAATTCATTTTCTGGTATATACGTTCTTTTCAGACTTAATTTACAAAACCGTGCAGACACACATTTGATCCAGTGGTAGCCTAGCTGTTGACGGCACAGCCAACCAATTAAGCTATAAATTCGTAGACCTAACTGATCGATTGCCAAAATGGCACCTGTCGCCTGACATCCCCCCCAACCCCCACACGCCACCCCCGAAAAAAACGGTGGAGGGGGGGGGGGGTAGGAGAACTAAAAAAAATCTGATTGGAGTGCAATTATCAGTAGTTGATTGCGACTGAAGTAAATCTGCATTTAAGCCCTTTTCACCTTTTAAGTCCATCTGCGGAGAGAAGATAGGGCCTATCACCGACCCTGGACCGCTGAGCTCGCTGCTCTGCCGGCCCCTGATCCTTATCCCTGCCGCCCCCCTCATTTGACATTATGGTATATTGGCTGCGACAAGTCCCAGTTATGATTAAGATTAAATTGGCCCTAAATTGGAGGGCATTTTTTTCTTTATCAATAAATGTAGGCTATGGGCATTTGGAGGATTGATTTGAACGGATGGAGGCAAATGACACATCATATCGCCAAGCCCAAATCTCCAGAAAATCACTTGTTTTACACAAACTTTAATTAGACCTAGGCCGGTATAAATCCGACGAACTATGGCAGTCTCGGCGTTATCAACGGACACCCTTAATGCCACTTCAAATTAATTGTGTTCAGTTAAAACATGCTCAAAATGATGCGGGGCACAATTAAATGACAAGACATATACACATCACTCCATGACATGCTATAAGCTTTTTTCTTCTTTTCTCAGGGACCTATTTCCCAGTAGCGACCTGTTACTATAATAACCGTGTGTTGCTGCCAAGTAGTTGGTTATAACAGAAGCCAAAGCTAATTGCCGTGGCAGTGTTTGATGGATTAGGTCACTGTTGAATTATCCAGCACTATCAATGGGAGTGATGTGTGCCTGGTGCGTTCATGCCGTTGTAGGCTGCGCTCGCATCCACACACAATGGAACTTGGGTGAAAGCTATCGCGGTGAGCGATACTCATACGTGAATGCGCGCAGAAAGAGAACCAGAATGTGAGACAAGTGCGACGACAATGGAAGTGCCATTTTTTCTCTCTCTCCAATCTGTACACGTGTTGTTCACGGTGCTTGTGTCAGAAACGGCAGAATGGACTATTTGTCCTATTCCCATAACCTTTTCCGCGCAGAGGCTACTGGGCATTATTGGGCTACAGACTGCACCGAGAAAGGCCTAGGCTGGCCTGTTTTTTCTCAGATTTCATCGGTTAACTGAACACAACTTTTCTATTCGTGTGTATTCATGCAGCTCTCAAAGAACGGCAGCTCCCTTTGACCCGGATTCAGAGCATGTAGTAGGCTAGATGAAGCCTAGGCTACAAGAAAAGCTGTCCCTGGCAGGTCTGGGCCGTTTCATTCTGTCCGACACCACTTTTCTCTGGAAAAAAGCCCTGTGAAGAGTTATTTAGAGAGAGAAAAATATCAACAGGACTATTTTTAACATATGTCAAATATTTTTGTGGGTATTATACTTAAAAAGTAATTTACTGTAACATTACGAATGTTACTATAGCAGTTCGTCTTAATCATCAAGTTGAAGTTTATCAACTTGTGGTCTTTAGAAGGCTAAACTACACAGCTGATTTTACATTTAAAAATGTGGTTGGTGCTTTTATCCAAAACGACCTGACAGTTGAAATGAATATTACCTTCGCACAAAGTACAATGCACACACGGCCTCACATTTAGCAGTAAAAACAGAAATAGAGAAGTGGCGTAACTACAAAACAGTTAATTTCTTTATTCCCTTACTGCTGGCTGTTGTGTTTAAAGGAGGAGAGGGAGAAAAAGAAAAGGGGGAGAAAAAGTTAGAGCGTTTTGTAAGATGATAAAGAGGGGACTTGGGTTAGTGCGCTGAAAAGTAAATAAGTAAAAAACAAGCGGCCCCTTCACACAGTCTGACTTCTGGCTCGGCCGCCATGGCTCGGCCTAAGATCGGGGTGTCCTCACTCAGAATACTACGGGGATTTAAAACTGTAATTCTATTAAATAGTAATTGGAGGGTCACGAGAGGCTATGATACAGGCTCAGCGGTATGAAAGCCGGCCGTTTGAACTTTAATTTGGAGTCGCGGGCAGATGGGATCATAGCCTTTCCGGGATGCTTACCGTTTTAAAACTGGTCGGCACAAGGGGAAATGCTCTAATGCAGATTAGTACCATTCCAACCACCTCTCAAACACACACACACACGCACACCTTTTTGAAAATAACATGAAAGCAAACCAAACTTTAGCCTGTTTCATCTAAAACACACCTCCGTTGCACACATCATTCTTCTCACACTGACACATACACACACTCACAGAGGTTAGCGGAGGGGAGGGGGTGTGGGGAGCGCTCTGATCTCGCGCTTGCTGCACACTGGGCAGACAGAGCGAGAGCAGCTTAAAACGCCGCGAGCACCTGTGTTTTCAACAGCTATTCTCATGCCATCTTAATAGCATTATACTAATGTATACACAGATAGGCCACATCAGCGCAAAACACACACACACACTCACTCCCTCTCTCTCACACACATACACCGACTTGTGCTATATTTTGGAATGGTTTCCATGCACTGTCCCTGACTGCCCTTTACTTGTATATTGTCATTGTCTTTCGCTTTGCATTCCAAGTGATTACTCTACATAATATAACTATGGCGACTAATGCATTAGTTTAATGCGTATCTAATTGTAGCCTGCTTACATTGTATGCCAATTTCAATTTGGACCATAACTACCCATATGTGAACAAGATGCGCTATACGTAGTACCCACCACAAAATGTTTTTTTTTAACTATATTATTCATAAACTGAAAATAGAAGTTTTCAACAGTGTTTAGTTAAAGTTGAAATATCCATTGACCAATTTACAAAACATTATAATATATTTTTCCAATAACGTTATGTTTTCGAGAAGACATATTTGGCATTCTATTTTGATTGTTCGGCACCTAACACTGTACCTATGTGGCTCTTAAAAACACACACACATACACACCTTAAGTGGCTTTCCCTAATTATTACAAAATATAAGCTATTTAAGAGGTCATCTCGCTGTATGACTGTTTAAAATAAGTTAAATAGATCAGCAGAATAAATTATGGTGATATCAATTAGATCTATGTACGTAAGAAATTAAACTCTGCGTGTGTGTGTGCATGTGTATGTGTGAGAGAGGGGTGTGTGTGTGCATATGAACGTGTCATGAGTGAGTGGGAGAGATTTTGTCCTATGTGTCATATCTATCAACAAAACGCTGTACCACTCAGTTCGAACTGCTCCCTGCCCCTGCTATGTGCTCCCTCGACCGTCCCTTACCGTCTCGGACCTCTCAATTAGCGGCGCTCTTTTTGGAGCCCCGCTGCGAGAGAGGGGTCGCCCCCTCAGCCGCCAACAGCCCTCACCGCTTCCTAAGGCGATCGGCCCCGGCAATCATGAAACCATTTATAAATTGGTGCATTCTGTAAATAATCTTTGACATCCCGACAAAGACGGCTTTGGTCAGTAGTCTATTAGCAAGAAACCATTTAGACAGATGTCATGTTAGCTGTTCTTTGGTGTTTCGGGGGAAGACATCTCTCGTATGAATTGACGATTGTTTTAGACTCAGGCAATGAACGTTCAGCTCTATTGTTCGACCCTGGAAGGTTTTTCAAGCCAAAATGGATCTCTTTTTCAAGCACGCTGAATGCGCTCGGTAGACAGGTCCACACACCCAAACCCGCTCAGCCGAGGACCAATTTTGAGCGACAGATTGCCCTTTCAGCTGAAGGCAATAATCACATTTTACCCTCTCGTTTTACCTTCTGGAGATGACACCAAATTCCAACTGGTGTTTCAGAGTTGGTTTGGACTGCAGTGGAAATTGACTGGATTAATTCAAACACCATTTTGTAAAGTTACATTTGAGAATTGCAACGTTTGAGCCTGTATCTTTTAATAAACACAGTCAGAGATTGACGCAGTGTATATCAAAACAATAATCGAAAACTTGTTATAGCCTAACCAATAGGCGCGCAAAATGTAGTCTATTAGGCGCAAAAGGAGGGACTCTAATCACAAGCTATTTTCTTAAATGAGTCTAACCAGGAACAAAATAATTAAATAAAAAAATATATATATATTACATCATTTGGGCATTATAGACACACATTTGGTAACACCGAATTTTCATGGCGTATATTTTAGACCGTACATTCATAAAGGATTATGGCTATAAAAGACCATAAAACGCCTCTCTTCTTGTGATGAACACGTCCTATAGGCTATTTAAGATCTCTCACTGGCTGAACTAAGTAAAAAAAAATAACATAATGCTTACATTTCAAAACTCTCCAGTAGGCTACTGGCTCGACCATCTTTTAAATTGTTCCCTTAATATTGAAATTGAACATATTTATTTAAGACAAAATTAATTTCTAAAAATTATGTGTTCTATAACAATGGAACGAAGCTGCTCTTGTGAAATCAGCAAAAAAGTCAGTATTTAGCCTACATATGTTTACAAATGATGAGCTTAATAAAGTGCGAACGTATTCCCACATAATAAGGTAATCAGTCATACAAGTTATACACAAAATAAGCTGTGCCACTTCAAGTCGGTTGGACTGACTCTTGACAAAAAATGGGACATTGACTCGGGTCTGGTTGCTCTTATCAATTTAACCTCCGTTTAGAGCCGGGGAATGGATTACCCATGGAACTGAGCCCATACTCGCAAACAACCCCTGACAGCGTCGATTTTTTACAAGCGCTATCACATTTACCGAGACTGGCGGGCTTGTAGGTCAAACAGAAAAGAAGCCTTCTACCGCCACCTTGCGGATAAACACTTGCGCACGGAGGAATTTCACAACAGTCGGTAAAAGCCTCCAAATCAACTCAGCCATTTACAGACAGACGGCTCGCTGAGACTCTGACGCTAACAGCAGCAGTGAAGGGAATTTGTCGTGTTTAAGTAGACCGAGATGACCTATAGCAGGGAAGTATGCCTACTGACATGGTTTTACGCGAATAACATCATCACTCAAATACATTCAGGTAAAATCCAGACATAGGCTCCTTTAATCACCAAACACCAAACAAGCGGTGCTGACGCCAAACGCATTGGCCCCTCTGCTCCACTGGTGAGTTAAATCCGTGTGGTCAAGCACATATCAGATTCAGATATCAAGAACCTTTGCCCCCTTGTGGAGCACCAAAGTTGCCATTCATGTTGTGACATGTCAGAGAAATCTCAGTATGATCTACGCATTCATGGATAGGCTATTTGGGGACGACAGCCATATTAAAATGAAGCATATGGGCTACGCTATATTTGCTGTATATTATGTATGTATCTGCAAGTGAACAGCTGACCCTCGAATAGTCGGTGAGCCATAGACTTGTGAAGGCATCCAAGTCATGGAGTGAGTAGATCTTTCCCCTACAGCATTTGATTTCCATGTTTCAATTTTCGTCGTTTCATTTGACCCATTTCTCTCTATGGAATTCCTAAGACGGCAGGTCACAGTTCAGACGCACCTACTGCCCCCGCCGAGGGAGAGCGGAGCCCACGCGCCCCTGTAGATACCAGCTACCAGGGGACAGCGGTGAACAAGAGTGCGCATAAATGTTTCATCTCAGGGAAGTCAAATGATGTTGGAGCACTGAACTGGTTTTCCATTTGTGCAAGATCGAGGAGTAAAACGTCATACCGTGTAATAGAATCCTGGCTCCCTGGTTAATTTTTCACCAGTGATACCCAGACTTTTTGAGCTTCCGACGTGAAAATCTAATGGGCGTTGCTGGAGCGCGGCCTTTCAGAGTTTAAACTCCGGGGTAAGAGCCTGTGCGCACGCGGCCTTGCTCTAAATGGACAGTGAAACATGCTCGAGGCTACAGGACAACCATTACTCTAAAGTCCCGATAGGCCATCGGCACCAGCCCCACCACAGCCTGATATCAACCGCTGTGCATTTCCACTTACTGCTCACCTTCCAAAACACTTTTAACCCTCTTTTAGTTCATAAAAGCACGACAGAAATAGACACCTAACACGAAGGATTACACCTCATACAAGTCCAACGTTTCATGTGCTGTACAATTGTCCTTGTAATATACCTCTACCAAACCATATCGATATCAGGTCATTAATGCTATTGCCAACTTTCCTGCCCCATATTCATTTCTGTCCCAAATACTCCAACATGGTACACATACAGCATGAATTTGAGAAAAGTGAATTTGAATGGAAATAGAATGACAGTACCAAACCACAATGGCTGCACAAGCATGGCAAACCTCTCTCCCTAGGCTGTGGCCCAACGTCATATATTTACAGTAGCAGCCGCTATAGTTTATGTAGGAGTACCCCACCTAAAGTGAGGCTATCTTTAAGTGCAACTTCTGTCTAAATTCACTTCTGTCTACATCCCTTTCCTGCTGCTTCATTTCCAATCTAATGCGCTTAACGCTACCGCTCAGATGGCTCTTGGGTGAGAGGCAGAGGTGTGGCTAGGATGTCATCATTGGGTGGACATTAGGCTTGCTTGAGGGGCAAAAAAAAAAAAAAATCACTAAATGGGTGCAAACATTGGTGCCATCATTTGTTTCAAAGTAGTATTGCTGAACATATGTTGGTGAACGACACATTGCTGACATGGGCTAATAGCCTATACAACCCAACAATATAGGAAATTGTTGTTGACTTCAGGAAAGGTCACACCCAACACTGAACATCAAAATTCCTGGGGGTGCACATCAGTGAGGACCTCTCCTGGACCACCAATAATGCATCACTGGCGTAGAAAGCACAGCAGGGCCTCTAATTCCTCCACAAATTCAAGCAAGCAAGAGCCTCCTAACCCATCATGGGAACTTTCTACAGGGGCGCTATTGAGAGCATCCTCACCAACTGCACCACAGTGTGCGGTGGAAGCTGTACTGGCTACAACAGCAAAACCCTGCAGTGCATAGTGATCACAGGTGGATAGATCATTGACGCCCCACTCCCCTCCCTGCTAGACACATACATCCCGCCTCACCCGAAAAGCGACCATGATTGAAAGCAACGCCAGCCACCCTGGACACAATCTCTCCAGCCTCCTGCCCTTTGGAGGGAGATATAGAAGCATCTGTACCCGCTCCACCAGACTAGCAAACAGCGTTATCCACCTGGCTGTCAGGAAACTGAACTCTCGTCCTCTCTCTCCCCTCTCTCCCACCCCCTTTTAACTTTGCACCCCAAAAAAACTCTAGACTCTGAAGTTGCTGCTGGTTTTGTATATAGAATTTCTTATCTTTTTACACTATTACAACACATTCTTTTGCACAATTACATTTTTGCACATCATTCTGCGCTATCACAACACATCATGTAGGATTTTTTTGCTGCCTGTGACATTCTTGTGTTTTTGTCTTGAGATCTTGTCTTGTTTAGCGTTAAGAAAATGTCCTTATCTGCTATGCACTTTTTTCTTTAGTGTTAGGAAATGTCTCATCTGCTGTACATCTCTTCTTCACAGTGGGAAAGCGAGAAACATACTTTCAATTCCTCTATATGTCTAGTATATGTGTAGAAATTGACAATAAAACTGACTTGACTTGATAGGCTGTTCCAGTACCTGTAGATCAACAAACACAAGGGTATTAGAAGCATTTGTAATGTGTTTGCACACAGCTACTGAGGAGGGGCTTGCACCCCCCCCCCCCAAATAAATAAATAAATAATTTCAACTGCATCTGCATCATTTTCACAGGTTGTTAGACATCTTATTTTTATAGTAATTAATTCAATGGCTTAATCCTAATATCGCCATCATCATCCTAAAGCCAAAGACCTAACTGGCACGACTTGGCTCCATGATTGATCCATGTCAAGTCTGAGGGCTCAGGGCTAAGAAGGGACACTGGGATTCAGCATTCTCTTCTCAGCTATTTTACAGTTTTAATTTGCTCTCTTGCAGCGAGCAAACCTGGCATAGGCTACTTTTTCTATTTTTACATACCATAGGCTACGTGCTAACCATGCTTCTGTTGATTAAGCAATTCACTTTCATGTATGGATTCCATTTATTAAAAGACATTTGGTTTTGTTATTTTCTTCATAGCTGTTTTCTAGGTGGAATTCGGTAAATGCATCAGCTAACAGGCAACTAACAGACAAGTAGAAGAGATTCTACAGCTCATTGCACTCCTATTTTGCTACACTGTGTCACATTTCTTTACGCTACAGACAGAATCTGATTATTTACCTATTATAACAACTGGTTTGCCAGCAACACTGAAATGGATAGAAACACTTGCCAGGTATGTGGGAGATCTCCTTGCATTGTGACTTAATTAGCTTAATGATGCAACGTTTTTGACTTCAGGCTGAGATTGCCAAAGAATGCAGCTGCCTTAAGAGCAACATGCATCAACTCATCTTAGCAAGAAAGAAAAATACAAGGTCCAAGTAAAAAAAAACAATAAAATAAAATAACATTAATGATAAGCTAAAAGAAGAATCCTGTATACATGTATGCTATTTGTAAACCAGCTAATCCAAATATTGAGTAGTTTCATCTGTGGCACTAAGCAGTTTAAAGTGGATAGGGTTGAACAGCTGGAGAATATTAGCCTATAGTTTTGTAAAAGACAAATATATAATTTTACTGACAGAAACTAAAAATTCTGTAACTGCTTGTAAGGGGAGCGTCCGCTTTCACCATCAACAGAGTGCAATATTAAAAAGGAAGCTTAACGACGTTAAAAGCCTACAAAACAGTAGGTGACTCTTCAGAAGGCTATTCCCTTTCTACACTAACCCTCTGACTGCTTTGTGTTATACAGATGGTCTCGTGGATGCCTATGGCGATTCTTAAAAAGGAAACACTGGTCCGAATTCAGTGTTGGTGGTATGCATACATATTTTATGAGAGCTCGAATAAGGCTGAGTCACTGGATTTGTAAAATAGCTCTGTTGAAAGGCGCTCACTCACCTCTTTGGTCATGCATTTTTAAAGAGTGCTGTGGTCGAGTGCCCTATGCTCACAGGAAAGGCATATCGCCAACAGTTTGAGTTTTGGAGACTATTAGCTGTAGCGAAGCAACACTGGCGGGTTTGCGCTGATTGAGACTTACCCCAGCACGTGACGGTAACATAGGCTACTCTGGAGCAAACGCCAGATATCATTGCCATGACAAGCTCACCGTTCCATTCTGGTTACTGCTAGTGACTTTTTGCAGGTGAAAACGGCAGCAAAGGATGAGTAGGCCGACTCGGCCCATCGCACTGAAAAACATTTTCCTTTCTCAGCATGCTGTCCTCTGCTGACTTCTACTGGACGAACGTGATACTGCAGGTTTGAAAACCTTTTTATTGTATGAAAACATCAACATCGCAACCTATAGCCTAGTACATGCAATATTTGGCAGTTTTTGTGATATTTCACAGTCATGCATCAGCATTATACTTTCCCTGACAAATTTATTAAAAGCATCCCTGAATGTTAAGACATGTTGGTCATTTTGGTCAGCTACACATAACAGGATTTAAAAACACAAAAATATTTCTTTTTTATTAAAACTTTTAGGAAATCCCTTCATGTGCAGAGCCTGTAAGCTGCCAACTACTCAGAATTTATATGAAAAGCTGGATAATCAGAGAAGTGGGAAACAAGAGTAATGGTGTCTATTTTAAAATTTAATTTTTTTTTAATAAAAGCAAAAATATTTAGTGTGTTTTCAAATCGTGTTTATGTAGCTGAAGCCAACATCAGTCTTATAAGGCCAATATATCTTAGAAAGAACGAGGAAATATCAGTTATTTTTCTTAAATTCATGAGTAATTGGAGTGGAAACAACACACACACACGCACACACATTTGATGATACTGCGTGTTTGCCTACCATTTCTTCAAGTCAACTGCCACTAAACTCCTCAGTTTCTTAATAACACTGGGGTTTTTGGTTTGATTGAAAGACAGAGAGAGTTCTTCCACTCATGCTGTAAGTCGAGGAGAGACGCAGCTGTGTCTTATTGAAAACAGGCTTGTATGTGGTGCGTGTGCATGTGTGTGTGTGTGTGTGTGGTGCGCGTGCATGTGTGGGTGTGTGCGGGTGTGTGTGTGTGTGGGTGTGTGCATGTGGTGTGTGTGTGTGTGTGTGTGTGTATGTATGGGACAGTGCTAGGGGGGTTGCACATTTGAGTCATTCCCAAACTGTGTGCACTATGTGAATACTGATGAAATGACACAGTGCACGATTCAGTTTAGAATACACAGAAGACAGATTCCATTGCAGTCCTCATTCTAATTCCAGATCTGTGGTTCAAGTGCTTTTATTTGCCACATGCACACTTGTAAACGGTATACAACTTGTAGTGAAATGTGAAGCTGATAGACGTCACTGACTTTGCAAAACAAGAGATAAACAGTCATGGCAGTCATACTATACTGCCCATTATATTGCTCTTGACACTTACAACAACAGCAAATAAACAATTAAAAGAAAGTGCTGAGTGCAAGCCAGAAAGGGAACAGTCACATAATCACATAGGCCTGGTGAAGTCCTGAGAGGAGAGTAATTGGTGTCCCGAGGGGAGAAGCTCCTCCTTAGCTGCTCCTCTGGGGTGTGTTATGCCCTCATAGATTTAATATGCTGACTATTCACTGAGAGAACCAGGGGCTTGTGAGGAGATTTTTTTTTAGTAAGGGTATGCGATTTTAATGGTGCAGACCTAATTGCTCACACGTACCTTGAAAACTGACATCAAAAGCATAGCTGCATGATTACGGTCATCCTATAACATTATGTTGCATTTGTTTATGACAATAGAGCACTTTTTGGAGAAGTTTGCTTGACATATGCACTTATTGGTACCATTGGTAATAATGCCTTATTAATATAATGCTATAAATGAATACCTAATATTAAAAAAGTTAGAAATACATAAATGATCTTTTCCAAGAAGTGGGGAGACTCCCACGTCCCTGCGTCCAATGCCCAATACACCCCTCAAGGGAACTGGATATAGGCAACTTGCATAATTTCGCTTTGGTTTGTGTTGTACCAAATTCCATTGTTCTCATACCTGCTGACAGCCATGGGTTGATTCACTCCGGATAATCCTTTTGATGCAGGGTTTTAAAACAGAGTGTTCGTCCAGTGTTTCTGTAGCAGATTCTCTGAGACTACCATCAATAGTCCATGCCCATTCACATTAACCTTAAGTTTCACAGCTGCGGAGCTCTGAACCAAACTCTATACCTACAGAAAACTTGTTAGATTAGGCTTCCTCTAACAAATTTTTGGTTGGGCAATCAACAAACAGAGGGCTCTGGTCTATCAGTCTATCAGTCTAATGGAGGGCTCTATTATTTAAGGCAGGCTATGAGTCAAGGGCTGATCCAATGTTTTTAAACTTAAACACCTCTAGCAAGTAATTGTTTCTCACTACTGAATGGCCAGACCCTCTGTACAAAACGAAGTGTAGGGACTGGTTTATTACCAGGCTAGGTAAGAGGATATGTGTAGGGAAAAGCACCCAACAGTAAATGAGTTAAAGGTGTTTTGATGTTCAATTAAATGTCTTTGACGCTATAAAATGATTTACTTTGTTGTGTCCTAGGATGCATTTTTTTCTTTGTGTGCAGGTTTGCATCACACCTGGAGGTTCAAGGTTTTTTTGTTGAGAGTGTCATGCATGTAACAACACTGAAATCTAGTCACAAGAGGAGAATGACTTTGTAGAATCCCTTGATATTATCACTCATATCAGAAAGAAAGGTTGAAGTGACACACGTGATTATAGCTCAGGTTTGCCCTCCATAAATGTGCCCAAATCTATTGTATCGTGTAAATGCAGTTTTATGGTGAGGTTTTTGCATAGCTAATTTCTGTGTGCAATTTGCAGGTTAATCACAGCTATTTGTCTGTATGATGAGTTAATGTCATTTGTTTATGTGGAATTTGGCAAGTCAGTGTCTGTGCCTTTGTTTGTTTGAAATGAACTCATATGAACTCATCATATGAAAGTATCAAAGTAGAGAAGGTGCTTATAGCAAACGTATAAACATCAGCGTTTGAGTGGACCTCCTCTTTCTCTATTCTATGTTAAATTTGAAAATGGGTTTCACCCAACCATCAAACAAAACTCCCCTCTGCAGATAATTTGAAAGCAGAATTAAAAATAAGCTTTTTTAAGATCGTATGAAATTGACATAAAAGAATAACTAGATATCATGGAAAGGGAGGATGTGAAGTGCATGCAAGTTATATTTGTGTTTTTTTTTGTTTTGTTTTTGTTTTGTTTTTTTGGTAGACCAAAGCCTATACTTAATTCAGTACTTCTACTGATTATATATATATATGTTCCAAGTATCCCCTGTGATCATATGTTCTCAATATTTGAATACAACATGTTATTTTCAGAGTTACAGATTTGTGTTTTGTGCCTGCATTGAAGGAAGGAGGGAGAAAAAAAGACAAATAAGACAAAGTTGTGATATGAAAAAGAAAGTGCATACATATTATTGCCACTAGATGGTGCTATTTGACACCTCATGCAGTTCTAAATATAAACACTGGAATACGCTTTAGTTTTGTTCCATGACGCATACAAATGTGCCAGTGCGGATGACTGGATTTAGAATTGCAACAGAATTAGGTAGGCCAACAACATGAAATACTGTCCTCATTGTCTTCATTGTTTACAGTGGCTTTACTAAAACACAAGGCAAGACTCCACCAGACATCCGTCAACATCTGATACTAGTGCACTCATTTCCATTTCCAATTCAGTATTTCAACTGAATACATAAATACCTGCTAAATTATATGCATAGTTCATATTATTATTATTATTGTTATTATTATTATTATTATTATTATTATTATTATTATTATCTTTGCTGTAGATAGCTAGGCAAACAACAAAAAAATCTACAAAAATATTAAAATTGAGGTATATGTAGTGTATAATTAGATTATATTATTGTGTATTTTAGAGTGTATAGTTAGATAATCCTGTCTGGGTGTTTCATGCAGGGGTACTATATTGTAAAATGTAAAATGGAGCACGAGGAGATGGATTTGGCAAGATGCTTCTATATAAGAGTGCAGAGTCAAAAATGCACTTTTTCACAAGTGAAGTATTTTCCATGCTCTGTGGTGAAAAGGCTGCCCCAGCTGTTCCTCCAAATGCCCTTTCTGCAAGCATGGTTGTCAGATGTAACTGTATGACTTTCCACATATCTGATGTGAAACCCTGTGTCAGACTGATACTCAAGAGGAATCTCATCCGGTTCAACTCAATTTTTGTTGTACTCAAAGTCTTTTGCATATATGATGTGATCAAACAGGCTTATAGATAAGTTATAGATATGTTTAGAGGAACTACAATGCTTGTTAGTTCACGTTTCATAATTTCTTTTACCTAATTAGGTAGGGATTTTAACCCTTTTTTTCCTCAAATTTACAAATACTTGGATTTCCCCTTCTGAAACAGAATACAACAAAACTAAACTATAAGCAGCTGATCATTACAGCTGTAACAACCTTCCATTGCTACAACTCCTTCAAACTACTAGTCCTTTTATCAAACTGCTGCTATCATGTGGCCAGGGCTTAAGAGATTTAAATGATAGCAAAGCTAAAAATATTTTGTACATCATCTCTCCCTATGTTTCATGATGCACAGCAATTCACATTCTTTGTCCCAAATTACAAAGAGAGCTTGAAAACAATTTCTAATCTTAGAGGGACAGGCATTTTGGCAACAAAGTAGTTTCAGGAAAGTTAAGGGTATTTTCTTGAGTAATCAAATATGTCTGACCGCAACCAAAGACATGTACATCAGTCTAAAAGTGCAAGTGGCCAAAACCTCAGACAGTCGACACTTATTTTTCATTCCACAGTCTTCATATTTTCATAACTCTGAGAATTTCTGTGGCAGCATTCCATGTACTGGTTGATGAAAAGAGAGAGAGAGGGAGAGAGAGAGAAAGAGAGAGAGAGAATCTGTTTAGTTTTATGAAGGCTTGAGATTTGTGACTGCCTTTTATCTCCAGTGAGCTACAAGTCTTCTGGACAAGATAATATATTTGATAACCCCACCTACCCACCCACCAGCCCACAACAACGATAGGTGAACATCCATCTTTACGATCGATGGAAAAAAGATGAATCCCATGAGCAAAGTTATCATGTGAAAGATGACCGGACTAGGGCCGCTAGTCTGCCACTCAAGACAAGCCATTGACGTTAGAGCATAGCAGCCAATCGAATCCCTCCCCTTAGTGATCCAGAGGGGCTGTGTAGATAGGATGGGTGCGATTTTGGCTTCATCTGCACTAATTTATTTGATTTCTCCACGTAGAAAGACACTGGTTTAGAGGGCCTAGACTGTGCTGAAAGTGAATGAAGTCATGAATGAAGATAATGAAGTAAGTCAGATGATTGAAGAAAACCAATGATGATGACATAAACATTGTAAAATCAAAAGGGAAACAATGGGTAGCATTGAGCTGTGTGGGACTAGATCTTCTATGTTCTGTGTCCATATGTATGTGCACAGAGAGAGAGAGAGAGAGAGAGAAAGAGAGAGAGAGAGAAAAAGAGAGAGGGCAAGCAAAGACACATGGACTGATGTCATTACTGCATTCTTTACTCCATTTCCTGGAGAAACCAGGAATCATCTCTTGGGTTGTGTCTACTCTTCTTGTTGTGTTTACACTAACATTTTCATAACATTTTGGTTTTATTTGTTTTATTCAGTGTTTGTACACCTGTGGAGTTCTCAGTCGAAAGACAAATTCATGCGTGAGACAACAGTAAATGTATCAAATTAAAGGCACCTACAAGGCACCTACAGTCGTACCCAAAGATGAGATAGACATTGTAAGTGTCTTTATGTTCACTCACACAAACTTCTTACACTCCCTCTCTTTGCTTCCAGGAACTTATTTCCAATAGAATCTTTCAATCATAGAATTACACAGGCCCAATGTAAAAATTGTAATATTTTAAAAAGCACAAGATATGATATTATGATATTATTAGATGACAATGCATTTATTATTTTTATTTCACAAATTAAACCGCAGCAGTAATTTCTGACAAGAATACGAAAGAAGTATGCCTAAACATGAAATGAACACGTAAGGTTGCATAGCCATTGCAGTGTCACTCTTTATTCACCAGGGGGAGCAGTAGGTCAAAACACAAACTCAGAAATTGAACTTACTCACCTGAGGCCTCTGTGACCAAACAGTTGGTTTTGACTGAGACAAATTAGAGTAGAATCTGGCTAAAAATGGCAGATCTACACAAGTGCTTTGTGTTTAACTCATACCCTCTCTGACAGTCTAATTTGTCTAATTGCTGATCGTTTTGCAAGATGGTAAGAGAGTGTGTATTAAATAATTTTAAATGATTATCCCTTGATCATTACATAACATACATTGACTGACAGACTGATTGGTTGATTGATCAGTCGATTGATCTGCATTGTACAGGCTGCATACAGTTAATTGTTCCCAAAAACATTCTGCCACCATTATCTTCTGCCAACATGTGATCTATCTTCAGTTCTGATCAGTCAAGGGGACTTTGTGGTCACTTGCCCGCCAACCAAAGTTCAGGACTGAGCCTGCTGTAGAAAAACTTGGACAGCATTTCACCACTGATCAACCACTATGGTAAGTTCAAGGCAATAGTCTCAGTTGTTTAGCTAACAGTTGTTCAGGCACTTGGGTGACACTTTTAAGAGTCAGAAGGATAACTAGGACTGCTTTTCCAAAGTGCTACTGTCCAATAACCACAGTATGTTCAGAATAATCATCTGTCAGTCATTTACCATGCCTATGGGAGATGCAGTCTTTGTAAATGCAGAGAGAGAAAGAGAGAGAGAGAGAGAGATTAACTCGGAGTTTATAGAATATTCTCTCCTCTATCCTTCATGTTCAAATACAGCAAAACAAGCATAGGCAATATTAAAAGACAAGCAAGTTCTCTCTCTCTCTCTCTCTCTCTCTCTCTCTCTCTCTCTCTCTCTCTCTTTCATGGCAGATTGATATTAAAAACAATCTGACAGTCTGAGACATTAGTTGGGGTAACTTAGTTTGATTGTCAGAACATGACCAACAACATAAAGTATTACAGGATGCAAATAACACTTCAGTACCAAATTGGCAGAGTTAAACTCAATAACAACTGTACATAAGTGAGTTGAGTAGGCTTAAATATGTATTTATATGTTATATTGTGTATGTACGTAATTTGTCACACACTGATAGTACTGTAAATTGTTAGGCAGTTAGCCTATAATTGACAGCTATGTAACATTTCAAGGGACCTTAATTTCTAATAAACAGTAAACACGTGTCTTTCATAGACAGAAAGTCATGACAGAAACCTCTATTCAACCTGAAGTCAGACTACTACAGACAATTGAACACACTGGCTCTGCCCTACTTCTCTGTGGTACTGGGAGTGAGAGGTCTCTTCTGCTTTGGCAGAATGGAAAACACCATTCAAGTTCAACCCCTTAGAACTACAGCTCCCCTTCATCCAACTAGCAACGCAGCATGAGGTTTCTACAGTCCACAGCGCAGTCAACCCCCTGCCACGGGCATCAGCTTTAAAGAACAATGCCAATGAGAGCAAGGGAAAGAAGTGAACAGACATTCAAATGGAGAGGGATAGAGAGAGTAAGTTTTCTTTTTTTTCTTTATGAGTGCAGGCATTTATATTTGTGTCACTACAAATAAGTACCACATGACAATGGCAAAAATAAGATTAAAGTGATTGAACCACTTAAGAACACAACAGTATTCATTTAGATCATGCTAATCTTTCAGTGGATCTGTGGCATGATAATTGCACTGCTTAGTTATGGCTGACCAATGCAATTATGCAACTGTAATTATGGTTACAGATGAAGCATTGTAGGCTACTGTTAGACAATTCTCTTGAGATATGAACATTATCTGCCACTGAAATAAAAATGGCAACTCACAATGATACATTTTGACCCCACCAATATTCTGACATTTCTTTCATTTGGTGAACTATCTCCCAAGCAGCATGATAATGGCAATATAATTCTTAAAATTGTAATGTTATATTCTCTGAAAGAAATTATCTAACAAAAAACCTTTTCTTTACTTTGTGGGAGGCAATAGTTATTTTGGCTTTTCAGTACTTGAGAATTTGTTGACGCTTCCCGACCTACTCAGCCATTTTGATTCAAGGTTGTTGAACACATTCATTTTGACCTCACTTTTTTGTCTGTTGGTGTCAATACTGATACAGATAAAATGGTTGACACTGTGAAAGACTAAGAGTATTATAATGCATCCTTCTGTTTACAAAATCTGTCATTTGTTTAAAACATGTCATGCTGTGTTAAAAAAATGCAGTCCATGCTTACAAACAGACAACAGCATGCAAGTCAAATTTAGTTAGCTTGTTTTGTCTGACATAAAACAAATGAAACAAAAGAAGTCACATGAATTGCACATTCAGAAACTTCCAGACACCAATTGTTTTTATAGAGACTATTTTGTAGCAGCTCTTAATCATACTGACAAAACAAAAGCAGTGGTTTGGAGTACGAGGAAAATGAAATGATCACATAAAACAGAAAAAGAAAAGGTATTCCTGGCTGTTATGATTGTGCAGAAGCAAAACATTTCAACCATGTATCACAACAGCTCCAAAAAAGTAACAGCAAAATATAAAGCTGTGGCAGTGTAGTATATTCTATTCTATTTTATTTTATTCACATTTTAATCATATGACATGCATTTTAGCATATTGATGTACACAGTGTTTACATTTTATTTGCACTATGGCCATGAGGTATGCATTAGGACACTGGCAGTAAACAATAAATTGTTTTTGTCAATGTTGTAGTTCTAACACATGCATTAAGGGTATTGAGAAGACAATCCTCTTTCCAGTCCCATGGGTTATTAATTCCATATTGTGTATCTGACCATGTTTCACAGGACTGTCCTTGATATCGACTGAATGCATAAAAACAATCATGGTTAGGTCAGGACCGAATCAGGGATGCCCCCCCCCCGCATATTCATATCAGAATCAGGTGCGAGTCAGTGAGCCACATGGGCACTGTGGAGAGGTTTGTAGCAAAGGTGTCCCACATCTCTCTGTCCAAGGACTTGACTAAGAGAGTCACAGTGGAGGGAGCCCTTACAACATCATATAAAATAGAGCAGCTACATATAGTCATCCTACATTAATGTCTAAAAGTAGAACCAAGCTACTTGAGTGTAGTGTAGTGTAGTGTCAGGCAAATAATTGATCACTATTGACTAAATGTAATATTAATTATTGGTTTGTTTATTTGTATATTTTTGTCTTTTTTGGGAGGGAAAATACATTTGTGCTAAAAGTATATGTTGGTCCATAAATAACAATTATATTGCATTTACATTGCATTTACTCTAAGACCTAGAGTGAATAGAACTCATCCTCTCTCCCTCTCTCTCTCTCTCTCTCTCTCTGTGTGTGTTTCAAAGAGCATAACATTCACACCGAAGCAAATATATCAAAATCAATTTGTACTTGTATAAAGTAGTCACCAGCTGCACATCTCTGCACTGTGCTTCAGTCAAGAACAAAATAAAAACCCGAACTTCTGTATTATGTAGTTGGGTCTGTTTATTTATAGCCTCGTATAGCCTACGCGTTATGCATTCAATGCCAGTGTTTATTTCTTTTGTGTTTTTCTGTGGGACTTGAATGTAGGCTATAGCCTATGGCTAAATAATGACTACACGTTTCTGTGAACGGGGTATGCAATACACAATATTGTGTACCCGCGATCCCATGGACATGGATAGCCATGTGCTACTGTCAGCAGTAAGTTGACCGTATCAATCAGTCCGTGGGCACGGAGGGCGTGTTCACTCACATGCAACCGTCAGTGGCACTGGCACGTCGCACTGTCATTGTGGTTTCCGTTCCCATCAAGAAGGCCAATGCACATGCATCCTTCTCTGTTGCGGCTTGCGAAAACACGCGTGTAATCGACCCCTGAATCCCTGTCCGGTGCGCCGTTCCTCTAGAGGGTTGTTGTCACAAGGTCACTGCACATGTGGTACCTGCACGAGGCCATTGCCCCAGAGCGCGGGGAGGATCACTTTGCCACTGATCATGGGAAGGTCAGAATCACCTCATCAACAGACGGTCGTCTTGGAGTCCACGCAAGCTCCCCACGAAGTGGAGAAAGTGGTGCGACATCTGATTTACATGTGACCGCCATGAGTTCTATATGTCAGACGTATATTTACATATGTGCTTTTTCGAAAATACTTTGCGAACCGCGCACGTAGAACCTGAGCCAAGAGTTTGACAAACATGCTCTGTATATGACAGTGGCCATAATCAGGATGAAAGTCATGCAAACAATTACCGAGAAATACACTGAATCTAGGGTTGGCCTTTCACATATGTTTTGGGAAACTGTAATTTTCAATCCGATGGTCAGTTAAAGCACGCCAACAGTCTCTCCCACATAGGCCTATAGATGTAAAAAGATCTCAGAATTTCTCAGTAATTTTAGAATTGTTATGCTTTTGTTGCAACTGTTGAGGAATGAGCAATGACAAAAGAACAAATTAGAATCTGACATGACACTGTTGCATCTGCAACAGAGATATCTGGGTTGCTCGCTACAGAGCAAATGTTTGTCTGCAATCTTAGTCACAGAGGAAAATCAGTCTAATCAATCAGTGATCTTTCTCCGGGCCTGTGTCAGATTATACCTCTCCTAAAACCTAATGATATCAAGTACACGATAAAATCATGAAACTTTTTGTATCATTTTGATATAATAAATGTAATTGTTTGATGACGCTGTTCTGTGCAGATATGCTTGTATGCGTTTGCTTCAGAGTGCATGGATGTTAAAATGCATCAGTCTTCACTTGGAATAGTTACTATTGAATAGAATGTTCAGCATAGGACTGTCGTTGGCTGTTACGGGCTGCTTTTGCACGAAGAATCGCAAGGAAGACAGATTCATCTTTGAAAAAGAAAAATGCGCCTAGATTTATTTTTTTTCACCAGAGAATAGTAGTGTTTTAAAGACTCCCTCTATGGTAGCGCTGACCAGAATGCGTTTGCCTCACTGTCTAATATGTCTTTTCATCGCTCAATCCTACGTCTCTCTCTCTCTCCTTTACACACACATACACGTGCGTTTTAATGCATCGTCTATTACCGTCCCTATGAAGGTGCCGTTTAATTGAAGCCTATATGTAAGCTAAATTTACTCTTTTAAATGCGTGAACAGACGTAGTCTGTTGCAGGGTTCAGGTTGACCCTTATCTTGGTCAAGAATTTCGGAGGAGTTTCAGATTATGCATAAAGGCAAGCTTTATAACCTGGATCTGTTGGTAGGCCTTCTCCACCACTTGATGTCCCCCTGAAATAAAGTTAAACGTAACTCAACACCAAGCCCGTTTCTCTTGGTTTTTATCTCGCTTTCTTACGGATGCTAGAGCTCTCTCACGACCGACCGCTTGATATCTGATCCAGTCCAGATGCAAGTGTTCACAACATGGACCGCCGTCAGTAAACGCCCAGGAATATTATACCTGTATGGCTTCGAAGATACAAAAGTGTTTAAACTCCAGTTCAAGTTTACTGAATAATCACCCTGTGTCCCAGAAAATATTTTCCTTGCTACGCTGTTAATTTAGTTGATACAATAAATTAGCCTAGATTATTCGAAGATTATGCACCCTAATACATAAACTCTTTCAATATCTTGGTGGCATGCTGAAAGAAACAGAATGGGTACTGTAATAACTATGTGCTAAGTGAATAAATAACCTCTGGCCCCGCTGACATGACGCAGCGCATGCCATTTGTCCGTCGGCAAAATATTAAACCCAAGACAAGCAGCGAGAGGCATAAACGAATACAGAGTCCAATATGGGAACGCATGCTCCCGATACCACAACAACAACAACAACAACAACAACAACAACAACAACAACAATAATAATAATAATAATAATAATAATAATAATAATAATAATAATACCTTTGTGTCTATTAAATTGTTTAATAGGTAGACTATTTTTTTCGTTTTTTTCTGTAGCCTTTTGTACTTTGGAATGTAGGCCTACAGTAATGATAGAGGGACACAAACTAGTATCCTTCTGAAGGAACAGAGCGCATCAGTATCACCCAGTTGTTTTAAGGCACAGCCTAATGAGTGCTACCTGGTGGGATATCTTTCTGAGTCGAAATTTACATACCAAAACAGTTACTATCATAAGCAGCCTCTATACAGTAGTAGTGTGACGTGCAGCTATATCTTTACAAAAAATCTTTACTTAAAAATCGCGATAAAATGCGGGATCAGATTGTGAGCAATATTCTATTTTTGGGACATTATGAGGAATACTCTGTTCGTTCATAAATAGGTCTAAATTTACAAATGTGGAATGTGTGGGGGTATACATTTACAAATGTGGATTGTGTATGCCCAACTTGATGTTGTTATTACTATTATTGTTGTTGTTGTTGTTGTTGTTGTGGTTGCTGTTGTTATCAGGTTTTCTTGTAAAACGTGATAATAGACTGTCCTCGCTTGTTTTCTTTCTCACTTTGTTGTCAAAATATCATGACATCGGTTTTAAATGGTGTACATCTTGTTCGGAACAGTTAAAACAAAACAAAAAAAAGTTTCACTCTCACTCACAACATCAAGTATCGTGTATAAAGGGCTTTTCATGTCATTATCGTAATGTCGCTGTCATTTCAGATTTGACACAAATAACATTTGGACAGGATGGACACGAGGCTTCATAACTGTATGATTGTATTTATATACAGGCCATCTGAACACACAAGCAAAATTGATCGTCAGTAAGTCAGTTAATGCTTGATATATGCCTGGACAGTGCAGGCTATTAATACCCAGGCACATCTCCACCACAGACCGGGTGAACAGTGCATGTGCGTGTGCGTGTTTGTGTGGGCTACGTTCATACACACAGAAACACACCCCTCACTCCTCCGTTGCCTTTATACTCCCAGCCTCCACAAGAGCCTTTTTCCAATAGAATATTTTCCCTACTAAATTGTATGAGCTCGGTTCAGTGAATCCGGTAGGTCATAGTAGCCTAGAGAGAAGTTGTAATATGAAGATAGATTAATTTGATATAAAGGTCTCCCACAACATTAGATGACAATGCGTGTGTTATGATCAGTTAAATACACCGGCGATAATTGTTCACCATGTTTATACCAAACAGATAAACACGAAATGAACATATGGCTAGGCTAACAATTAAATTTCAAACTTTCTAACTGATTTACTAGACGCTTCTTATATAGTTGCCTTCAACAGCACATTCACTTGTGGTCAGAAAATAGCCTGTATAGTGTAACTGATGTAATTCCCATGAGTTTTTTTTATGTTCTTATAATGTTCCCATGCATTACAATGTCCGTTTGTGAAAAAAATAAACAAAACAAAACTCTACACTCAATCACACATACTACTGTATGCATCATGTGTTTAAAGGGACCACGGTAAATGTAGCATGCAATGTAAGGCGATTCAAGAAATAATTCGGTATACTGTATTGTTATTATTATTATTATTATTATTATTATTATTAACAATATTTGCATATTTAAAAGAACTGCGAGCATGAAACTCTTTAAGAGAAATTATAGGACACTTTTGACCTATTTGCAATAGTTCTGCATTTGGCTCGTTCGTGCTTGACATTGTTAACGGGGACACATTGGTATTTTGACAAGAGGGAATGAGCAGTGTAAATAAATAAGTAAATAAATATTATTCCCGTGACTTTAAGTTTGGTTGTGTGCACAAAAGTTCACGGGTCAGTCGTGGTGATATTTTATAACCATTCATTCTTTTAGATGATGGGGCGAGGCCAATTTTGCAATTGTTATTTACTGAACACACATCGGAGAGTTGTGATCTGAATTAATTTATGCCTATATTACAAACTGATGTTAATACGTAGACAAAGTAGGCTATCTTATTCAATCACATTCAACCTAGGGAACAATCTCGTTTAGACTGTTGATATAGACTGAAAGAGTTGAGCAGAGAGAGAGAGCACTCTCTCAGACAAAAGACACTGAATTACTTTTCTTCTTGTCAAATCACAGCGTAAGAGATAGACGCTGAAATAGATTCAAGAGAGAAAGTGCTAGAGAAGGTTTTGGGAGTAGGCCTAAATGTATCCATCAGCTCGATGTGTTTCTTTCTTAAAGTTGCCTGTGCTATCCCCAATAAGCATTCTTTCCCATATTAAACCAACATGCGCGGCCTTAAAACGCGCGCAGTGCCTTGTTAGCTCTGCAAATGTGAGAGATTCTAAACATCTCATGCCTAAAACTTTTAACAACCTTCCCACCCTCTCTGCGCACATGCACGCACACACACACAAATATATACACACGCACTCACACATGCACGCACGCAAGAATACACATTTAAATTATTAAAGCAAAGTACAAAAACAAGGTTAGAGCTGTTATCTCTAATTAAACGTATGCGCATCCAACGTGCACTGTTACCTAGGTTTTTTTATGTCAGGCCGACATGAGCACTTCAAACACGGACAGACAGCGCTGACACTGAAGGCATCTTACTGAAGATACCCAAATACAAAACAGTCATTGATGTTAGTGTAGACTATTGGGATCTGTCATAGATTCATTGTTGATGACCTAATTTTAGACACATCATACAAAAGACATGCAGGCCATGATCACTTTCTACCTGATAAGGAAAAACGATTAGAGATGCTCAAAGGCTTCTCGTAAAATTCTGTTGACACTGTGTCAACTTTAGAAAACAGAGGTAAAATTACAACTGGTAAATTGCTAGCCTATGTAGAGGATCTTCGAGAAAGAGCGCGCGTGTGCATACGCCCTCGTGCGTGCGTGCTTACGTTCAACCATGTGTGCAGGCCTGTGGGTAAGCCCTATGTGTGTGTGTGTGTGTGTGTGTGTGGGATGGTGGTAGTGTACTAGGGTTAATTTGAAGCTGTTCAAACAAAGTGCTGTCTTTCAACATGCATCGGTAGCCCTTGTTCAGAGGATCTCACCGCATGCACATACAAATACACACAGCCTTTCTGTCCTTCAGATTGACTGCGTACGGGCAGATGAAGTGTGGTCACTTAGACAGCAGTTTGGGTATTTTGCGCACGAGCCGAGACTTTTTCATTGTTTTTTCTAACTAATAAAAGTCAAAGTAGTGAAAGCCAGCATCTCTTCAATAATACCCTCTTATGACACTGTGCATTACATTATCATGGGTCAAAGGTTTAGTGCGCATCCTAGTCCCTTTTTTCAGTGTACAAAGGTAGGCTGAATCCACAACAATTGCACTAGTGTAAAGTCATCCGTCAGATTATTCTTAGATTTGCAATAGATTATATTAACAACATGAATGATTTCATTTTGCTTTACAAAAGACAACGTGGTGGAGATCAAACCTAGTAAATGCTTTAATTTTAGTAGTGTTAGCTTAGCAAAACACACATGCAGAGGGGCATGTAACAAAACTGTAATAAGTCGCTCTCGATTTTACATTTTGTGGATAATTGGGAGATAGGTCTTAATTGTAAATTGTCAGTAGATGCATTCGACAGTCTCTTTCACAGACGATTTCGGTCCGAGGACAGTAAACTACGCTGCACCAAGGCAGTTTATAGTGGGGACAAGACTAACTGAGCCCAGGTTGTTAAGGGACTCGTCTGGGCTGCTTGTAAACAACATCTAACTGTTGTCAGGCTCATTTTAAACAAAAGTGGATCGTAACATACTTTATAATATCCAGAGAGTAAGACAGGCATTTTCTGCCACAGACAGTCAAAACTTTGTTAAATTGAGGGTAAGTTGCTGTGACAGGTTTGGGATAACAGCAGGCCTAAACGGAGTCATTTAGTCAATTTGTCACTGTTTCTTTGGAAAGCACAATTTCACATGCACAGTACATAAAATAAACACCCTCGTCGCGAAAACAATTCATTAAATACGTTTTTATTGTAAAGGGTATATGAAACTATTGACGGGTCGAATTCATTTATTAATCGCAAGGTTTACATGCAGTCGCTCTCCAACGTAAAATACAGGAGAAATTAGATATTATGTTCTCAATACATGACAAGAGGACTCTCATCATTTTAAGAACACTGTACTCCATACAAAATCATACTGAAAATGGCCTTTGGGAGAGTACCTAAAAATGTGCACTGCCTCGGGTCATCAGAACCCTGATAAATTTCATCTTTCGAAAGCTCGGCTCTAAAATAATAACCATGATAATAACAAGAATTAAGACATTTTATTGTATTGCATTTCGTTTTACCATGCTCTTACTTTCTAGCAAATACCTTCAGTCTCCTACCACGTTTGCTCTCTCCGTGTCGACCACAAACTTCCGCAAAAGCTTTCTGTTCGCTCCGTTTCCATCAACTCATAGTGATAAAGTGTCCGGCTTTGTTTTGATGTCACCTCTCTCAAGTTTCACTTCTTCCGTTCATGTTATTGTTCTCTGAGAATAGTCCATACGCACTCATAGTGTCCCTTCAAAACAAACAAAGTCCATTTTAGGAGCCAAGGTCGACCAGGTTGGACGACATAGGGTTCAGTATGGTCTCGTGCAGAGAGTGATGGTGGTGTACGGAATCCGCACTCGGTACCGGGATAGCGCTCGGGCCAGGCGGTGGAGCCAATCCGTGAAGGGACTGCAGTCCCGAGTTCGACGTCAGGAGTAAAGCCGGACTCGACGAGGTGTGATCCGGGGTCCCTGAAGGCGTTTTGTCGTCGTCCGAGCTGCCCAGTATCGTTTTATTTCCGTTCATCGAAGACGAGAGAGGGTTATGGCTATTCGTGTTAGAGTTCTCGTTGTTTTCCCTGCAAGGAGAAGAGTGGCAGATTGAGACAGTGCACGACCAAGCACAATCCACCGCATGGATTTTACAGAACACATCAGACAAACATTGGTCAAACAATAAGCTAAAATCTGTGACGGTTTACAGCCGGTTTATAAGCTGGATGTAGGTAAGGTAAACCTACAAGTAAGGCCCTCTTTCCCTTTCGGTCTCAAGTCTGCGCTCTACGGTAACACATTAGCCTTCTCTTACGCAGCTCCAGCGTTCTAAGACAGCTTGTTTTACATGTACTCTCGACTACATGTACTCTCGACTCTCTTTACATTGTCTTTTCTCATCTTATATTTTGATATTTGAGTGCCAACAGATAAACAAATAGGTTATAGAAGAGAGAAAAGATCATTAAAACCTATAGGTCTAGCAAATTGCACAACATATCACCACATGTCAACTGGTAATAGACCTAGTAACAAAATTAACAGCATCATCAGCAAAAAACAATACTACTATGAAATCTAATAGACAACTAAATATATTATAAAAAGTAGTCATATTTTTAGCCTCATTAATCGGTTTGTTACATTTGTTGTTAAAATTATTTTCTATTTATATTCTCTGTAGCAATTCCTTCTCCAAAAAAGTGTGTGTGTGTGTATGTGTGTGTGTGTATGTATGTGTGTGTATGTGCGTGTGTGTGTGCAGAAAGCCGACTTTATCTCTAAATATCAGTGGACTTCAAAATACTATGGCCATGGCCAGCTATTGATAAGATCTTGCCTAGTAAAATAGGGATGCATTTGCCTAAAATTTCAACTAGGATTTTCAGCTAAGGAGTTTCACAGCACAGCCACATCAATGTTTACACAAGATGAAAAGTTCATAATGATCCAGAAGCTGTTTTTGTGCTCACTGAAGTCGTGTATTAAAGCTCAATTACGTTTTAATTCGCAGTTACACATACTTTTAAAGAGTGGATTCAATGATTTATGCTGCGGTTTCAGCTCCAGTCACCCGCCGGCGGCTGAAACCAGACACCGTCTCCCCGAACACCTGACAGCACAGATCTTTCTGTTCGCTCCAAAAAGCCAACCTTTAAATGCTCACACAGACCCTATAAATCTCACAAAACGCAAATACATGGTCAACGTGCAAATAAAGTTGGAAAGAAGTGTAGCTTAATGATCTACAATAACATATATATAGATATATTTTTGTCTTTTTTACACGTAAATTTAAAAACACCAAAGAACTTTGAAAAAGAAAGGTATTTCGAAAAACACTACCACAGGTAACTGTAGAGTAAAAAAAAACACTGCCTATATAGGCTAGGTGTTTTGGTTAAATTTGTTGTGCACAACTATTTACTCGTAAAACAGGCACAGAACACAAATAGTGAATTATATTATCCATAAAAACATGAAGATAGATTTCACTATAACATCTTGAAGGCTAATTCTGATTTTAAAACGGGATTAACACCCCTGGAAATTCTTAAGATGGTTACGGGACTCCTTGGCCAGAGCGCACCAACTTAATACTGAAGACTTAAGCTGATGTCTTTAAATGTTCGGGCTAGAAAATCTTGGAGCTCACCAAACTTTTACGCAGTGTTTTAAGAAACAGTGCAGTGAAATCCGAAAGGTACTTCCGCGGTTCTGAGCCTTTTGGTGCATTATGTGGTACTTGAGTTAACATCCACTCACTCGTACCTCTCCTTCGCCTCCGCAGCACGGTCTCTCTGTCGTCTGTTTTTGAACCAGTTGCTGACTTGTGTGGTGGTCAGCCCCGTCGCCTCAGCCAACTCCCTCTTCTCCCGCGGGGAAGGGTACGGGTTGTGGGTATACCACTCCCTCAGTACGCTCCGGCTCTTCTCTTTGAAGCAGTAGCTGGTCTCCTCGCCGTCCCAGATCGACCGGGGCAGGGGGAACTTTCTGCGGACACGGTACTTTCCCACCGCCCCGAGAGGGCGGCCCCGGAGCTTTTCTGCTTCGATGTAGTGCGCCTTGAGCCACAGCTGCTGCAGTTTCGGGTGGTTGTGCGGCGAGAATTGATGGCTTTCGAGTATTTTGTAGAGCTCCCTGAAGTTACCCCGATGGAAGGCGACTACCGCCTTTGCTTTCAAGACGCTCTCATTCTTGTGGAGGTGTTCGCACGCCGGGAGGGACCAGAGAAAGCGTCCGAGCCGCTCGATGTTACCACCTTGTTGCAAAACCTCGCAAACGCACGCCACTTGCTCTTGTGTAAAGCCAAAGGTTGGAAGCATGGACATGATTTCGGTTGCAAAAACGCGTAGCTTCCCTCTACTGGGTCTTCTTCTGTGTTAGTGCTGGAGCAGTAGAGCGCAAACACCCCAAGTCCATGAACGGCAAAAACTTTAGTTCAGAAGCGTCTCCAAATGACGAGGATACAATCCAATACGGAGCGAGAGTGAAAACGCTCTTCTGACCCGCTTAGAAATGTAAACACTGAATATCCATCAAATAGTTTCGAGAGAAAGTCTTACTCCTTCAAGAGCGGTTCGCCCCCTTTTCAGTGTCCTTTCAGCATACCGCTCTCCCGAAGTCCAAGCTCGCTCGCTTGTTTTAATAATATTATTCTAAGCTGGCAAGAAAAGCGATTATGTGAACTGTGATTGGTTGGTTATCTGACCCGGGGATGGTGAGGATAAGACAATAGTTTTAGTCAAATTATTTGCCATGGTTACGCTGTCATTCAAAGAAACCCGATATCCTTTGAGGTGGCTCCCTGGCCCGGCTGACTGATTGTTCCCTTCATTTCTTACCCGCCTACCGATAGAAATATAGCTCCGTTTTTCCGTCTATAATGGATTTTTTGCCTGCTTCTTTGATTGGCACTTGGAGTGGCCAAACAGCGCAGAGCTCCAAAGCAGTGATGCCGCACTAAAGGGGAGGATGGCGCCAGAGTGCAGCGTTGTGCACGCCTTGCGGCGGCTCCACACGCCAATTCCACTTGTGGGACAGCCCCTCTCACTATCCATGTCCATAACCAGGAAACGAGCACTCTCTACACGGTTATGCATACCCACTCGTGTTATTAATCCACGTCGTGTGGTGCATGTATTAGAATATGAAATAAATAACTGGGCGTTAATAACATACCATCAGAATTGTGTGTGTATAGAATCCGGTTTGTTATTCTTACAGTATTAGCAAATATAAGATGTTTATCATAATGTATATCACCATCATGCAATTTAATACTCCCATTTCTCACGGATGCGTAATTGAATGATAGTTAACTGCAATAACGCCTTTTCATGCCTTATGCATTATTAACAAGGCACGTCAAGGGTATGGCATTACCGGGGGGAAAGACTTGTTTGGATTCTCACCATAAGGAACCGTGGCATAAACCTCAGCTTGAAAACAAGGTGGCTTTATAGTTTTGCGATCTTTCCGTACAAATACCACTCTCAGTATTAGAAATGACTTGTTGGAGGTGAATCATATGACGACCAGGAGACGTGTTTTTACACGAGACAAACAACCTCAACTTTTCTTGTTGCGAGACCTCGTCGCAAGATGCCGGTAAGACAAATGCTTAGACGGCTAGTGGGGGTGGATTAACAGCCGTACGGTCTGAAATTACGAGGAGCCTCTCTGGCGCTTGTGTTTTTCTACTAAAGTCTCGAAGGTTTGTGGAGACCCCCTGTTTGCAACCTCTCATCCCTTGTACCCGGGGGCTCACGTTGCTTATTGGACATTGACCACTTGATGGATTCGCGGCTATAGCCTCTAATTAAGTCAGCAGCTCAGAGTAATGAGTGGGGTAGGCTGAGGCAGCGTCGAACATCTAAGTTACTACTCTCGCCTCCAGACTTCAAACCTTTGCGTAAGTGGCACACACCAGTTGCATCTTTGATCACGAGAGTCTTCTGATCTCATCCACTTTATAACTCCTTTGGGGAAAAAAAAACGGGCTACAGAGAGTGGTTTGTGCTTGAAATTTTGAAATCGCTGGCGCTTGTGATGGAAACGAAAAAGGTGTACTGTATAAAGGGAGAGCTTGCTGCTTTCAAGGTTGATGCCGCGACGAGCTAAGGGGTAGATTTTCATGTACATCTGATTACTCCAAACACATAGTATGCTGCACTAAAAGCACAAATCAGTATTAAAGATATAATAAAACGTGTCAAAACGACTACGCAGATCGTGACGCTGATTTTGACATTTTGACATTTCAGAGGATGAAACTTGGGTAAACAAGAATTATTCAATCAATACCAGCACCACTATTATGATTATTATGATTAGGGTTGCGAATTACGATTTTTGTGATTATTGTGATTATGATTATGATCATGGTTATGATGATTATTATTATCACGATTATTATTATTATTGTTATTATTATTTATACCACTAGCAAATCGTTGTCCATTCATACATTTCTCACAATTGTGTTTTATTTGATTGCAGTCATGCACTAAATTTCATCTATGCATGATTGTTAAAGACTTACAAAGCTGAGTGACTAAGAATACAAATACTATAACTGACCACATTTTTATTATAATTTGACAGACTATTTGGTATACCTCATTAAAATCTGTTATTTAGAAACGCCCCAAACAACTCATTTGGGAGAGGGTCTTTTTCAGTCAATATCAATAAGAAAAGTAATTTGGAAAGAAGACACTTCCATTTACTGCCTTTGTTTTCACCCGGAGAGCAAATAGTATTTAATAAATTGATGTAGGTTTGTTTTGCCCTAAGCAAAACTTACTGAAAGACATTCGTGCATTCTCCAGACGGAAGCAAATTACCAAGGGACAGCGCTGGTGAAATGGATATCCATAGTCCTGAAGACCAGGATACTCATAGTCTTCGGGTTTCCAAAAAAGAAAAAAAAAATAACACGACGTTTTTTAAAATATTAAACGAATTGAAATAGTGAAAGGAATATGTTGGTGTTGTGTTATCATGGCGTTAATGCTATCATCTGGGCCTGAATGGTGCACTGCAACTGATTAAATAGCGAAGTAAGCAACAAAAGCAATTAGCTGTCATGTTTAAAGGTTTCTGGAGCACTGTCTGGGCACTCAGGTCACACCAAGTAGCTTTTACATAGGCTTATCTTTGTTGGAAATCTTATGGAAACATGGACCAGTCTTAAGTGAGGAAAAATCAGGGAGCTTTTTACACATGGCCCATATATCTAACACAACACTAGCACAACCCTGTACTATTCTCAGTGTCGTATATTTCCTATGCTCCTAAAGCTCAATGTAACTATTTAGGAAATAGTTTTAAAATAAGTCCATGTCCAAGTCATGTCTTCAGTCTTAATACAACACATGCCCCTGCAACATTTATTTTATTAAAAAGTATTATTATTCTGTTTTAGAATAACAAACTGTGTAGACAGGCCTACCTTTCCGAAAACTACAATCAATGTCAAGAATTTCGGAAAGGAGGGAGCTGAGAGGGCCTAAATGGGCAATACATCGCTTACAGCAATATTTCTCTCTCTCTTCCTCTCTCTTTCATTCATACACACACACATACACACGCGCACGCACACACGCAGATTATCTCAGCTGCCACGCGTGCCACAGACTCTTCATTACAGCAATCTAGTTGAAGTGTCCAAAAAAATCAACCTTGTCAGTCTTGATCGCCCACCCACCCCCACCACACCACCCTTACATTCAGCTTCACCACATCACCCCATCACATACTAGTTGCTCAAACCGCGGAGAAGCCCGTAGCTACAGGCCAGAATCAAGGCGCCTCATCTCGACTTTGACAATGTTTGTAAACCTCTCGTGCTTCCACGGATCATTCTGATCAGAGTCTGTCCCGGAGACCCGCGTGGCCCGTCTGAAGCGGTAATTATTACAGCACTGATGAATGGAGATCGCGTTTCGCCTAATAGCCGCCCTCTATTTTCACAACCACCCACGGCTAACCCGAGAGCGCACAGCCACGACCTCCACTAATTGGGCTGATTATTGCAAGATGTCGCATCCCCAACCCCCTCCTCCCCACACTATTTCCCCAGCAAGGCCCCGTGTGGTCGGAGGGGACTTGGCTGTCTGTCTCCCTCCAGTGCGTGCCCTGCGAGAGCTGCCCGACTTGATGAGTCGCATTCCCTCAGCAGACATGCCATGTTATCGGAGAGATTTCGAACTGGTGGGCCTTTGAATTAAAGCCAGACCTCCAGTATCCGTGCGGTCTGTCGAAATACTAATCATCGGGTAATACATGTAAATTCTGAGTGCGAGCGTTTCGCACGGTGTGTCTGTGTAGGTGCAGCGCGGACCTTGGGATGAGCATGACTGATGGAGCCGCTAACTTGAGTGCGATAGCGCCACTTTGTTATAGAAGTGGATCTCCCAAACCGTTCCCCGCAATCACATGTACCAGTAATGAAAGGTCTAGAACTATTGTCCATAGGGACGTGTTTGCTGTGATATGGGTGTCCTAATACAGGTGTATGGAGGTGTGGGTGCGCAGTAGCTTTTTCAACCAGTTCAGCAGCAAATCAGTTCGAAGGTTTGAGGCCATTCATTCTAGCGCCTGACAAGAGGTTTGTTTATTTTTACTGGGTATACTGACATAGGCTACATCTCTCTCTCTCTCTCTCTCTCACACACACACACACACACACGCTCTCTCTCTGTGAGTGTGTGTGTTTTCCATCGTATATAAGCGCGTGTGTTTGGCCATGTGTTCACCTACATACCCGGACAGACACGCACTTCAGCGAAGTCGGATGTAGGGTTGTCTGTTCTTCCGCCGACTGGTGGTGTTTCACGGGTGCTAACCTTTATTGTCCCTTGGGCCCCAGGTCGCGCGTGACATCTCAAGAACCTGTCTTATGTCAAAGCAACAGAGTGCGCGAGCAGCTGGCTCTGGGGACAAGTGCAGTAGGCGGGAGTGGAGCTTGCGCAGGTTTTAGATAGACTATCGACAACGTTATCAGTGCTTAAACCATACACAACGATTATACCAGACGCAAGAGACCGATAAACACCCTCCAATTATAATTTAAAAAGTAAAATGAAAATGAACTTACTTAACCGACTCAGTCACATGAAAAATACTGGCTACTGTTGCCTGAGCTATGTAGCAAACAAGAAATGTGTATAGGCTACTGTAATGAAACAAATATTAAGCAGGCAATATCCACCTAGTACTATCACTGTAGAATATCACTGATATCGGGTTATGTAAATTTAGTAAATTGAGTTTTTGGGACAGGTAGGCGTTCTCCGCTGGAACTGAATCAAGCAGAGGTCAAATTCAAGGTCACGCAATCCCCGGTCCTCTTCATCCCTTAGTAAATTAGACTATAGTGCACCATGCACACGCTTCTCTTGTTACAGAATAATGATCCAACAGCGCAATGAAGAAAAGACACAATATAGTAAGTTATGACATTAAATGCAAATTATATATGATTGCTTTTCTCCTTGCGATTCCTACGGTTTAGCCTACCATATCCACAAACTAGCTACTTACTGTCGCTTGATTTGAGATGAATAAGAGGGCATACATGCAAGTAGGCCTAACTGGTAATTATAATAAAACTTAAATAGACACTTTGGTGATGCTGTCAACCTAACAAGTCTTGGCAGTGTAATACGGTTGCTTTATAGGTAGGCTATTTGTTTTGGTAGGCTATCCATTTCCATTTCCATTCCCCGAGACCTCCCCGTGGAGACAAACAAGTATAGTTGTAGCAATATGAAATGTTACATTTTCTATTTTACCACAAGTCATAGACAGGTCCATTGATAGACCTCCGTTGTTTTCATAGCCGTTGAGATGTAATTACTAAGGCACTGGGTGTCCTCTGAAGGCGATGGTCTATTTAGATTAGAATCACATCATGGATGATAAGGCAGAGGACTAATATAGAATCACTGTAAATATCAGGTGCAACAAAAATGTTCTGTTTTTAAATGAAAACACCAACACAAAGGTCAACAGTTGAAGCAACATCTGCTTTCTTTCGCCGAAAAAGGTGGCATGATGTGCATGAGAGAGAAGTACAGTCTTGAAGGCTACATGCAGCAATAATCTCTGCTACACTTCAAGAGCTTAACCGAAACGACAACACTAATTCTAAAGTTCGGATTCAGCACATCCTGTCACCTGAACCGAGTCACGAATGATATCCAAATAGCCCTCCTTCTCTCTCTGTGTAGCTGTCTTCCTTAGTGGGTTTTCCAGTTACCATAATACCATCTAACCAAACTGCGCCCGCCTGTCCTGACTCCCCGACTGAAGCGTCAGCTCGTCAGCATCCAGCAATGGGTCCTCTAAGAGAAAGCCATTGTATCACCTAATGCCTTTTCCTTTCACAGATCGCTGTTTCCATGGCTCTTCAGCTTTATACGTCAGGAAAGGTTTTATTAAAATCCCGAGTAATTAGCCGTGCTCCATGGCAGAATTTGTATCCGTGCCTGTAGCCGGAGTTTTACAGTGCTTCGCGGTTTCACTTGAAACAAGAAGTTCACACGGTGTCAGGAGCCACATGGGTTGTAAATAGTTCCTAGATAAAGTCAGTTCGCGCTGCGCAAAACTGTAGCTGACTCCAGTGAAAAGTGAAAAGGCAAGCGGATGGGGTCGCGTAATTAGCTAAATTGGTCCCTGGTTCCTTGATCGGTTCTGGGCATTGTCAAGTTTAGCTCGAGAAGACAGCATGATGAATACAGTGCTTCTGCCCTCTTATAAATAAAAATAAATTGCGTGCAGTGGTGTTGAGATATTAGCCTACTATCACTCAGTCAACACTGCGGTAGGCCTGGTGACAGAAAAAAATATTTCTAATTATAAGGTTATAATGATAAAGTCGGGAGCAGCATATTATTAGCCTATTATTGATAGGCCTATTATTATTATGATTACTCCTGTTATTGTCGTAGTTGTTGCTGGTGATGAATATGAACTAGACATGAAACATCATATTGTATCATTAACATCACAATATTATTATAATTGCGGTTTAACGAAACCCTGGTTGAATGTAAACATACCATCAGGAAGCCGATTATTGCAATCAATTTCATGGGAGTGCAACAGTGCAACAGTTAGCGGTTGAACGCTGAGGTGTGGTTTTGTAGGTGAGTAAAGTGCACACGCTCATAGCCTGATATCAACTTACTTTTTTCTTTTATGATTTGAACGATTCTCTGCGCCCATATATATATATTTTTTTTACATGATATTGATTTTTTGGATCTTCTGTTGCTCAAATCTTCATCTTTTTTGAAAATTATTTCACATAATAAATAGCGCAAGCTTTGAAAAGTCATTCGGGGACTGTCTGAGAAAGGAGAATCGCTTTAATGGCACAGGGGCTATCTGTGTTGGTAGTTCTTATACCCCGACGGCTCAGAGAACTCAAGACTATGAAACTTGCGTGACACACTGGTGTGGTACATATCCTTTTGCCATAAAATTATCGCTGCGCTACAATGATCAGAAGTCATCTCAAATCCCTTCCATGTCGTTTCTAGTTTCTATTGACACTGCAGTGTGGTGTCAACTACCTAACATCATTCAGCTCTCCCTGGCGTGAAAACCATGATAAATCATAATAAATATTTCCCTGCTATATTTTTGCACAACTATCACCAGGAAAATATCTTGATGTATTCCTACTGCGTTTATCTTAAATGAAAGAAGTGTTGGAACAATCAAATCAACTTAAGGGACATTCCTGCAAACCTGCTTATACATACCACCAGCTGAATGTGCACTCAGTATTTACTTGTATGATTCTGAATGAAGACACACTTCAGCTGACCCTGTCAAACAAAAGTGATAAAATGATCATGCAGTTTTGTAAATAA
>JAIFZK010000012.1:11840000-11905000 GCA_027481765.1 Tenualosa thibaudeaui | reverse complement strand
CTCTCCCCTCCTCCACCCCTCCTCCTCTCAGCAGCTATGAAATACAAGGGGCAAAATTAGTGGGAAGGAATAAATTCCTGTTGAAACTGGGCTCAGGACTTACAGTAATGACCACTGTTATTCTGCCCATCTTGTGAAGGTCAGATGGCTGGCCTGCAGATTGCACAGACACGTTAGAGCCTCTTAAAACTGCGCAAGGTTCCATAAAAAATACATTCCAACATACTAGACATGCACTGGATGCTCAGTGTGTTCCCCGAGTTCTAGTATGTTATCTTTCAGCATGTTGGTTGGTTCTATGTTCGCTCCTTAAGCCCAGCTCTCTCTCTCTCTCACTTTCTTTCTCTCTCTCTCTCTTTTTCTCTCTGCCTAACCCATGCTCATGCCCAGAGTGGTACAGTAAAAATGCAAGGTCCAATAAATTCTTGTTCTTGCAAATGATTCAAACAGCCCAGTGCTATATCTACTTTGCACAGCGCTTGTACTTTAGCAGTGTAATAATTTTATTAGGGGAGGAGGCTGCCGGGATTTAGTGTCTCTCTGTATGTTTGTGTGTGTGTGTGTGCGCGTACATGTGTGACTGCATGTGTGTGTTTGTGAGTGAGTGCATATGTGTGTGTACATGTGTGACTGCATGTGTGTGTGCATGTGTGTGTGTGTATGTGAGTGAGTGCATATGTGTGTGTGTGTGTGTGTGTGTGTGTGTATGTGTGTGTGTGTATTTAAGACCAGCAGTTTTGGACCGGTGTTTTGGGACCAAGTGTCCTTCTAATGGTTTCTTTGGAAGCCATATGTCCTTCATGTCAGCTGGAACTCTACAGTTACAGTTGAAGTTAGTGTGAAAGACGGACATGCTGTATAATATGAGGCCTTGGGGCTTTTTAAGCAGATCTCACTGTATAGCGTTACCATCCATAAATCCAGGCTTCACCATAGTGCTGACATAAATTAGAGGCCCTGTCCTCCTGTAACCATACTTCCAAAGGTGTCATTGTGCAGTCACCAAACTCTACACACACACACACGCACACACACACACATATTAAGGCAGACAAACACCCACACATGTGCAAATGTAACTTTGTCAGAGCACATACGTACATTTCGAAATACACACACACACACATGCACGCACGCACACACACATACATACACATACAGCGTTCACTGTTCCATGCAATTAGTGGTACACTTCTCCAGCAAATGGCTCCTCTCTCTGGGTCAGTGATAGCAAAAGGCTCTTAAACTTTATACTCCCTCCTGGAGCGGAAAAGCTAGCACAACAGTGCCGTCTGATGATTTGGCAAACTCATTAATGCGCCTTGGGTTTGTGGAGCCTTGGAGTGTTTAACTACAGGCATGGGTATGTGTAAGATCCAGGGTGTCGTTTCCATTCGCCGGCCCGTTTCGCGAGCTCGTAAACGCGCCCAGATACTGCAAAGCTAATTTAGGTTTTTATATAAAAACCCAATACTGTACATAAAAGGCCAGAGAAGGAAAAGGATGTGTTTTATGCCTGGTTGTGTTAGAGTAAAATCCATCTCTGTGCCTTTTTGAAACTAGATACATATATATGAAGTCACTTCAGAACATTTCAGAAACATATGAAGAAGAAGAGTTTCTTCAGATAATGATAATAATAATAATAATAATAATAATAACAACATTATTATTATTATTATTATTATTCTAAATGTATCTTGTGAGCATAGATATTTTGTGTTTTAAACAGAAATACAGGGGCAAGTGCTAGAAATAAAGGAAATAGTTCAATTCTATTTCCATTAACAAAAATCTGAAATATCAATAATAATATGTTATTGGAATTGCTTGTTTTCCATGCGTTAGCAGTAAAGTTTGTAGCTTAGCTTAACAGCCTTTGAAAGTCTGTGTCAAGCAGAATGATGGTCTTGATAATCACAACGGCTACACGCTAAATGTCTGAAAATGGTCTCCTTGTACTTGACGGGATGGACTCAAACACACACCTCTCCGACAATATCTTGTACACGTCAGCATATTTTCAGACTTTTTAGGTTCATGTAATCTTTGTAATCTTTCAGTAATTGAATAAATCTTGCCTGGCCCAGCCAAGTGCAAGTTTCTGGGGATGTTGTCTAAAGAGTCAGTAAATGCTTTTAAGGGATGACATCTATGCCCAAGTCAATGCTAATGGAATTAGCTAAGGCAGTTACCTGCATCTCACCTTTCCTGTTTGGGTTTCACACTCAAACCAGCGTTCATGACAGACAAGGAGCAGTTTGTTTTCGCAAATTTATTCCCTCTCTGCCAAGAAAAAAAACAGACTTCACATAGCACATGCCAGTGACTGTTCTTGTCACACACACACACACACACACACACACACACACACACACACACACACACACACACACACACATCACCACAGCTTAATGCCAGCTAGACAGAGGAAGTATAAATAAACTCTTCATACTATAAACCAAAAGAAGCAAAAAGAAAGAAACACATAATCACACTCTCTCACTGTGTTTTTCTCCCTCTCTTAAATGTGCAGATATGGTTAAACAAATCTGAAATGTTCCTGCTGCCAATGAGCACCCAGAGATCCTCTGATGCCCGATGCCAAGCCACATCCATGGGCACAGGCAGTGTGTACACATGCCCCGAGAGAAAGACCTCTGTGGCTCTGCTGAACAGAGGAGCAAACATGGCGGCTATGCTGGAAACCTGAGGTCAGGAAGAAGACATCAGCAGTAGGAAAGCAGGAAGCAAAAGTTGGATCTTCCTCTCCTGTGCTAGTCTGCTTTTTCCAAAGCTGCCCCAGCTGAACCCGCGCGACCCCGGGTGTGAGTGACGGCTGCGCGGAGGCGAGCTGACATTGTTGAAGTATGAATTTCACCGTTTGTGTTTTTTTGCAAAACACTGCATCGGATCAGTCCGTCTTGATTGGGGAGAGGGGCCTGACCCCAGGTCGAACCGCCGGTCTGGATAGGGGGGTTTATTGTCCAGTCAGCTTCAATTTATAAAGGCTGCGTGACTCAATTTGCAGCTTATCATACACTATTTGCCAGTTCTTTAATTCAGGAAGAGGGCCGCAAACACGCACACCATTAATTCAAAGCCAGGAAGTCACAGGCGTTTTTGTGCACTGTCTCGAGACCATTCTGCGAATGCTTTGATAAATGTATTCTCGCTGCGTTTCAGTGGATTTGCTTTATGAGACATATGGAAGGAATCAGGAAGATATTTTGTAAAGTGCTGCCTCTCAATCCTTAACATGTTCCTCTGCCAATGCATTTGCCTGTATAAATAACAAAGTAGTTCTGTTGTTCCAGAGCTGAAACCTTTATCCCTCTAACATTCTCTAACAACACATCATTTAATTAAAGAGAGTTGTTTTAGTTTGTTAACATTTGATGACATTATCTTCATGAGCACACTTCCTTGTTTTACTCTGACAAACTGAACTGGGACATGTGTGTACTTGCAGTTACAGTGTTGTTTGCAAACGTGCAGACAGCATGTGTCCTTGCAGATCAGCTTTCACTGAGAGAGGAGAGATTAAATACTGTTTTACTGTCCATTGTCACTCATTAAGAGATCACTTACTGTTCAGTTTCCCTTTTTTTATCACGCATTGAACCACCTGCTCTTTTATGAAAAATGAAAAAGTCTGTTGAGATTTACCCTGGATTGTTTACAATGCTTGATTGATAGGTTTTTATCTTTCATCAGTGGGAACTGTTTTGTGTGAACCCTTTATGGAAACAACCCATGTATATAATATGTAGGCTAAATTGTGTTAACTATATGCCTAATTATCCAATTCCATCACATTCTATACTAGGAAGATATTTAATATTTTCACTACTATATACTATATTACCCCCCCCCCCTCCCCACCCACACACACACACACACACACTCTGGTAGCCGGGAAAAGTAAATAAAAGTTGTTATACATCCCCCCTACCAACACCACTCATTCATCTCAGCCTAGGGCCATTTCCAAGGTGCTACCTGAGCAGGACATCCTTATTAGCCTTTAGTAACGTGTAACAGTAACGTGTAATTCTCAGGAGGAAATGGCTAAAGCAAAAATACTAGTAAAAATACATCACTTCGCTCTGTATTCCCAGCCACAGAATGCAAACAGTGGCTAACATTGAGGAATTTACTCTTCCAGACCATCCAGATTCAAACCACAAACGTCAAGGTAGCAAAACTGCTTCTTTATCTCTGGGTCTTAATTTTATGAAGAAAAATTGTTACTTTTAATGGCAGATTGAGTGCAGACCTATTGTGCAGATTGACACATTGTAGTCATTATTCACCATAATGACTACAAACAACACACACAGTTGCAGTAACTCTGGAAAAACAGGCCAGCATATCTTGACCAATAGTATTTCTCTCTGCCTCATTATGTAATTTGAGTGACATACCATGGCTGACTGACAGCTAATAATCACTCCATATTTTCTATTGAGTTAACCTATATGGACATTCTATTCATTCAAAGCAGCAATTTTCATAACCTCACATTTGTCAGTTAATTCCAGAGATGTCCTA
This sequence comes from Tenualosa thibaudeaui, assembly GCA_027481765.1. Lineage (NCBI taxonomy): Eukaryota > Metazoa > Chordata > Actinopteri > Clupeiformes > Clupeidae > Tenualosa > Tenualosa thibaudeaui. Next base: position 11,900,446 of record JAIFZK010000012.1, on the reverse strand, counting down.
ATGTAGTGTGAATATAGAGCAAGGTGTCTGACATACAGAAAAGCAAGCAGGTGTGTGCACAAGCACATTATTTAGAGCTGCTCTCCCTTGGAAGCTTCACTTCCAAGGCGTTCATTAACTGTTGTGTTGCTTTGGTCAGGAGATGCAAAACTACGCTTGAACTTTTTTGGGGGCGGAGGATGAACGAATAGAAATGAAAACTAAATGTTAGAAAATGCAGTTTGATGTCTTAAAACTTTGTCAGTTGCCAATGGAACTGTTGTAAAAAGCAATATAACACTTGCGGTCGTAATGTTGTACAAATAGCCCTCGGTTTCGTGCCGACCCACACCTGTATATCCACGAACAACCTCACTTCCACATGTGTTATATTACTTATTTATTGGGTGCCAGCTTCACACAGGTGTGTTTGTAGGGTAGGGGTGTGGTGGGTAAGTACAGGTACCAACATGCATACAGCCTTACAGGCTGGTCGTCTGACTGTGTGACTTATCTCCTTTTTGTCACTTTGAGAATCTAATGTGACATATTATTTACATATTATTTACTTTGTGTGTGTGTGTGTGTGTGTGTGTGTGTGTGTGTGTGTGTGTGTGTGTGTGTATGAGATGGTTGAAGTCAGAGATATATGCGCACGTTTGAAACTGATTTAACAACGTAATAATTTTAAATAAAATAAATAAAATAAAATAAAAACACAATGACATAACACAGACAGACACAAAATGAAAATGGTTGAATGGAAACTTGAAATAGTGACCGACTCTCACAGCTCAAAGCCTCACATATTTTCCTATTTGTGCCTCAGTCAAATAAATACACTCCTGTTGTGTCGTTCCATGGAGAAGCAACTGAAGCAAGCACCTAGATGTGGAAAAAGCATCTCACTGTGAAAACTATGGTGGGTATGGAAGAGTTCTTAGAGGAAACTAGAAAAGCATTCAGAGAGCAAAGACCTAGGCCAAGGCAATTTAGGGTCACTGACCCAATACAAATTCCAGACGGTGTTCCAGATTACCACCAAAATTTAATCATCTGTTCCTTGGCATAATACCCACGTTGTCCGAAAATTTCATCCAAATCTGTGCAGTATTTTTCAAATTATCTTGCTCACAGACAGACAAACACACAGACAAGTGCCAGCAAAGGTAATAATAAATGTGAGAGTAGCCTAAGGATCTGTTGAGTGGAATCCCCTTTATTCAGTTCAGAAGTTTAGAAATAATTTTAGTCTTAAACTTTCCCTCTTCCCTTCTTATCAGCCAAGAAGCTGACATCCTTGTAAGCCTTTTGAACAAACTAAAATAAAGTATGGCAAAAATAAGACTGACTGAGAGAACTTAAATAAAGGTGAAAAGCTAATAGTGAGGAAAAGCTGAAAAGTTTTTTTTTTCTTTTTTTTTTTGCCATGAAGCTGAGAAACACAAGGTTTGGGAACAGAACCTTTGAGAATTTTTCAGTGTATTTTTAAGCCACAGGTAGTGTGTGGCCCCTCTGGTTGAGGATAAAGGTCTCCAGAGAGCTGCTCTTGTTGCCATGACAGTGCCTGCATGCATTGTGACACATCTGTGATTGATGGGTCACATGACATAAGCACGTTGGAAATACGACAAATTATGTAATTTCCAAACATGTCATCTACTATGCTGCATAGTTGCAGAGAGGAATCTGATCCACGTTATGGATGTGACAGAACATTAGTTATTTTTCCATGTTATGGATGTAAACAAGCATAATATTACTTCAAAGTTTTGTATGTTTCAAAGTGTTATCTTAAGTTATCTTATCTTATCTAATCTTATCATAAAAATACCTGGCAGTTTAGTTGTGTTTTGACAAAAAGTCCACTTTTCCATTCAATGGAATTACCCACTGAAAACCCTCAAAACAAAGACAGAGTAAAGACCAGTTGAAAAGAGATGTGAAGTGGACCTGTGATTTGTGAGGACGTTTTGACGGACGTGGCGTGAGGGAGTAGAATGAGCTAGAGAGCGAAACGAAACAGAGATTCTTCCCGGGACTGTAAAACAAGCGTGTGTCTGGAATCAATCTGGCGGAGCAGAGTGATAGCATGGCCTGCTCCACTTCACCCTGCTTTATGAGTTTGGACCTGCAGCTTTAAGACTGCTGTGCCTTTATCTCTCCAGATGAAGATGCTCAGGTCAGATTATTCTTATTTATTTATTTTGGAGGGGGGGGGGGTGGGGGTGTCCCCATGTCCTCCTACCTGTTCACACGTGCTTTAGCAGAGTACTGAAACCATAGAGGTGTCATAAATAGTAAGGGGGTGGAGCTTTGGCCTCACTCTAACCCTCTCCACCCCACCACCCCGAGCCCCTACACCACCCCCAGGGTTCTGTCCTCTTGCTGGCCCATACCACCAGTGCACTTTGACAGTGCACACACACACACACACACACACACACACACACACACTCACACACTCTTAAATACACACAAGTACACACATACACAATCACACGTGTGCACACACACACACACACACACACACACACACACACACTCACACACTCTTAAATACACACAAGCACACACATACACAATCACACGTGTGCACACACACACACACATACACACACACACACACACACGCATGCACATTCATATATATTTATGTGTATGTGTATGTGTGCATGTATTAGCTGTACTGCATTAGCAGACCTACGCTGCCATGCTGTGGTCTGTGGCTCCCAGTGTAAGCCCTGACACAGACGCCTCATTGTTCAGTAGTGGCACTCCTCAAGCAGCTTAATTAAAGTCCAATTGGGGAAACAGCCCCACAGATTAGCCCTCATCCACCCAAAATACACACACACACACACACACACACACACACACACACACACACACATACACACACACACACACACACACACACCAGTGGGTCCGTCTGCAGTCTGTCTTTTATCAGCCCAAACCGAGGAGAACACACTCTGCTTCATAACTTACGTCAGCAGGGATGAGGGAAGTAACACACACACACACATACACAAACACACATACTTACACAGACACTGTAATTCTCAATTTGTGCCCACAGTTCACAATAAATATACACTACGTAAGGACAAAAATTTAACACTTGCACAAACACACTCTCTCTGTCTCACACACACACACAAACACACACAGAAACTCATGAACACACACCCAAACTAGACAGACAACGTACACATACATACAAGCATCCAACGTACACCTGCCTATATGCAAATGCACAAGCTTACAGCACACAGATCTACACTCATCACTCGCACCTGTGATGCAGGTGTGCGCAGGTGCATAGAAACACAGCTGACTCCTTTGTAGAGCTTACTTATACAAACTTACATACAACATCTTGCCCTTACTTTTTACAGACTCACACAAATGCTTGCACATTCATATTTACCACTCTCTCACGCTTTCTCATTGCCCACCCTGCATACTTGCACATGGATTCACACACACACACACACACACACACACACACACACACACACACACACACACACACACACACACACACACACACACACACGCACATAGTTAATTTGAGTAAATTAGTCATGCATGTCGGCGAATGCCAGACATGCAGGTCTGTGTAATTGGTCTGTCAGTGTCAAGGCCCTGATCTGGGCTATAGAATTGTGACCTTGAGCCTGGATTACAGCCCAACAGCATGGGCTGTATAGGGAAAAGAAATCAAAGTATACTGTTTTGACTTTCAATTTTCTCTCTCATTTCAAGCTGGCCTCTGAGATTGGAATCGATAAACACACACATTTAGTATTGAGCCTGGAAACACATGTTGGCTCTGATGTAGCGTTTGAACTAACACACACTAAACAAATGGCACATTCCCGAAGACTGATCAACAGATCAGAATCCAAAAGGTGACACACTTGAGCATTTCCATCCACCTCTTTAGAGGAGGATGAAACAGAATAGAATGTAGAATGTTGCAATCTGATTAAGCCGTGTAACAACGAGTTCAGTCAACAAACTTGGCCTAGCACAGATAAATAATTTAATGACAACCCATTTTTCTAAATCATCTATAACATCAAAACATCTGACTGATAAGGACAGCCTAACACACAAAGAACTACTAAAGCTGTAAATTTGTTTTTGTTGCTCATAAAAATCACTGCTAAAATATCTGGTTTGCTCTTGTCGTTCTAATTGCTCATGATGTGCCCATTGACCTTTTATTTACAGCCGAAGCCACATATCTAATTTACATAACGCTTTTAAATTCTTTTAGTCACTCTAGTTTCCCAAGTTTTGATGCTTGTCGCTTTTGTCACTTAAGTTGCTTTTTGATTAAAGCAGGACATTATACTATATGCGTGGATATTTTATTACCTGCAACTTTTCCTAAAGCCCCTCTCAAAGCAACAAAATTTATTTACCTTGATAGCAATCACTATTTTAGGATAAAATAGTAACCTGGCCACAAAGAGGCAGAGACACACTATTTTTCAATGAATTGTGAAGCACTGTCTATTTCCAAAACTTTAAAGAAATTAGAAGATATTTAAAAGCAATAGTTAAAATAAAATAAATGATACAAACAGTTACCACTAAAAGGCAATGGGGTGCTTGGGTGCTCAGGGCAAACAGGAGCAACACTCTGCAAAGCAGACCAATCATGATTATATAGACTATGTGGCTTTCAAAATCATTGGAAGTCATAAGTGAAATTGAAATTCAACTTCAATTAGTTATATAGCTGTAGAAAAAACTATTTGGACTTTAAAATAACCTTTTTTCCTGTAGACTTGCACGATGAAAAGAGAACAGAAAGAGCATACAGAAGAAGTATACTTTGGACACATTGACACATCGCACGACTGTATGGCACTGTTTCTGCAGAAGTGTACTTAAGCATTAATGAATTGTTCCCCGACTCTCCACTAGCTTCCCTGTCTCCTTCACTTGCTCTTGGGTTTATTCTCAGTACTCAGGAACGATTGGCTAAACCCCAAACCCAAACACATACTCCGACCTGACTCTCAAATCAAGCATTCAAGCCAACAGACCAAAAATGACTCTGTCAGAACATTCTGGGGTGAGGTAGCACCAGTGTTCCCAAAACAGTGTTTAGGTGTTTATCAAGCAGCAGGGTTAGACCCTCAGAGGCAGCCAGGGTTATCATCAGTGGAGCAGCCGTTAGCCAACGCTGGCTGGCAGCGCAGAGGTGAATTGGGCCGTTTGTAAGGTGATCAGATGCAAGGACTTGGAGGGCATAGAGATAACGTGGGTGGTCCACCTGCTATTAGACCCCTTATCTGATGCTGGATCTGCCTGAGCACATCTCAGAAACCTAAACCAAACTCACCTCCTCCCTCCCTTCCTCACTAATGCCCCCCCCTCTCTTTTTCTTTCACTGCTTCCCCCACTCCATGATAACAATGGGTGCTTTCGATGGCCTGTTTACTTCAGGTGATATGGGAACATGTCCTGAGTCACTGGCCTACATGTGTGTCGTTTGCAGACATGTGATTTAACGCCACGTGTCATGACACAATGTGAAGTGTGGCTGGAGGGGTTTGGGGTTTGGGGGTGGTGGGTCAGTGAGGTGGTGGTTGGGAGGTTATGAGATTTCTGGGTGACGGTACTGAGGTGAGGAATGTAACAGAACACCCCGGTTTGAGAAATGTGGTAAAGACCTCAAGTTTAGCAATCCAGCTCTCACCGTCATGCCATGCTAATATAAGATCCAAATCAAATTCCATTCACATTCCAATCTTCTGGGAGTAGTTTAATGCTTCAGTGACTGAACGTACAACCCCCTCCAGCTTGAGTCATTTTCACTTCTTTTGTCTTGAGACTTTTAACGATTTAGCTGTTCCTCCCATTGCCTGTCCAAAAAAGTGCGCAAGTTGGTCCCCGCTGGCCAAGGACCAGGGAATGCAGAGCTCCGTGGCAGCCCTGAGTGCTCACCTGAAGACTTATTCAATCAGACATTAACAAGGGCACCCGCCAGCCAACAGCCTTGTAACTCCGAAGAGCAAGGTGTCGGGATCATTAATTTTAACAAGCTAGAGCCAATCATAACCTCAGTGGGCCTCTTAATGCTCACATGTCGTGTACCATCACTGATGCAAGGGCTGCACATTGCTTGGCACTGCTGTGCTCTGGAGAGAACATAAACGATGTGGCGTATCAATAAAGAATGAGGGACAGAGAAAAAGAAAGAAGAAGAAGAGGAGGAGAAGAAGAGGTAGAGGAGAAGAAGAGGATGACAGAAGAAAAAAAAGTTGAATCTCCTCTATGACAACACAGCTTGAACTCATTACACATCAGTATTAGTTTAAGCTCAGGGGCGGTGTGTGTGTGTGTGTGTGTATGTGCGTGTGCATGTGGCAGACTCTGAGCTGTGCGGTCTGGGCCATTCTCAACAGCAGCAGCAGCAGCAGAGTTGCTAGAGTGTGTGCGGAATTTTAATTGTCTGAGACAAAGAGGTTTTAATTTTTCCTCAGCTCATCCATCTTTCTCATTTTGCAACCCCCCCCCCCCCACCCCCACCCACCCACACACAATTCCCCCCTTTCCCTTTCCCTTTCCTTTTCCCTTTCACACACATACACACACACACACTTCTCTCCCTCATCTGCCTCTCCACCTCTCTACCAGGATCTCCTTGCCCCCACGAGACAATAAAGTCGTCTAGCGCTAAGTTATAGGGGGCCTTTGAAGTGGCGGAGGAGGCCCCCGTAAATTTGCCATGCACCTTTGGGAGCAGCCTCTGCGCCACACCGCACCACACCACAGTGGTCCTGGGCCCTCACCTCTCTGCCGGTTCATAGCTGCGCGTGATTTGTGGCCGTCTGCGGCCGAGTTTCGTCGGCACTGTAAATCTTATGCTGTACATGTCGTTAGGAAAATAGGCCAATTTTTTTTTCACCTAATGTGTTTGTGTGTGTGTGTACGTATGTATGACTGTGTGTGAGTGTGTGTCTGTGTGTGTGTGTGTGCGTATGTATAACTGTGTGTGAGTGTGTGTGTGTGTGTAAGCATGTGTGTGTGTGATGGGGTTAATGGGGCCTGGGGAGGTCAGGCATTTTCTGTCTTTCTCTAGCTCCATTCAATACTTCTGGATTGTATGTGTTGTTCATCATGTCCTCTGTGTCCTCTGTCTGTCCTGTCCAACGTCTTTTGACTCCCTGGACCCTTTTGATATTTTGTTAAAATCTGTTGCTACACTTTATTACCACATGTATATTATCAAGTTGATTTTTATTTTTACAACTATTTTTATTATTTTTCAACTTATTTTTACAAAGTAGTATTAGGTCATTTTTAAACGTTTACCAAAAAACACTTTTCTCTTGGTAGCTGTGCTGTAGTTCAACTTCTTTTCACGTGAAATAATTTATAGCTTTCAAGACAATGTTTTCAAAGTAGCTTCTTTACTCCTGACCAAACTCCCAACCAAAGCCCATGGGCCCATCTTCCTGACTTCAGGCCACGATCAGTGCCTTCTCCTGGGCCTCGTACCTGTCCAGACTTCCTTGGACTGGCCCTGGCTGGTTGTCCTACACGCTCGTAAAAAGTATTGCTATTAAGTTATAAAGGGCTCGGTAACAAATGCACTGTTTCATGGCTTGAAAGAGTCCGAATGCCGGGACAGGAATAAAAGTGAGTTATTGTTTCCACTTTTAAAAGCACAGCAGCGACAACTAACCGATTTCAGAGAGCAGTCAAAGAGAGAGAGATATAGGAATGAGTGAAGAAGAACATCCAGAGGAGGAGAGAGAATGAAAAAAAGCATGAAAGACAGTGAAAGAGATGTGCTGCAGGGGATCTTTGTCCTCCCTTCCTCCTCCTCTCTCTGTCTCTCGGTCCCTCTTAGCCTCTCTCTCTCTTTCTCTCTTTTTCCTTTTCACTTTCTGTCTTTCTCGTTCTGTGTCTCTCTCTCTCTCTCTCTCTCTCTTTCTCTCGGCCTCCTCTTCTCCACAGACACCTGCGTGCGTCTAATGTTTCAGCAGGCCCATGAAAAATAAGCGCATAGCTTGAATCTCTTAATCCACCCGGCTCCGGCAAGGGTGGTCACATGATACCAGACGGACGGAGCTGGCAATGGCTGCATGCGCCTTCAACAGGGTGGATCGGAGGGGCGAAGGGTGTGTGTGTGTGTGTGGGGGGGGGGGGTGGAGGGGAGGCAGGGGAGACAAGTCTGGGTGTTTTTTGGTGGCAGGGTTTTTGAGGAAAAGTGGAAGTGGTGGATGAGATAGGATGGGGGGGGGGGGGGGTTAAATGATCAGTGAGGTTGGGATGTGATGGGGTATGGTGGTGGTGGTGGTGTATGTGTGTGTGTGTGGAGTGGGGTGGGGTGGGGGTAGTGGTGTAGCTTAATCTTTTTTAATTCAAATCAAGGAGGTCCCTGGCGGGGGCGCGGGGATGATACCCTATACCCTGCAATCAGGCTGACCTCCACTTGCGCCGCACTCTAAATGATTAATGGAGCTGGCTCCCCGCGGGTTGCCAGGGCAACAGGAAACCCGATAGCCCTCAGGAATTTGCTGCCTGCCCGAGAGTGAGTGAACGAGAGAACGAGTGAAGGAGGGAGGAATAGAGAGAGAGAGAGAGGGAAAGAGGATGGAGACTTTGAACCAGAGCAAGAGAGTGAAAGTGAGAGTGAGAGAGTGTTCTGATGGTGTGTGTGGAGGGGGAGGCATTCTTTATTTTGGGAGGAATAGAATGTACCCCAAATATTAAAAGGATCCCCAAATGTGTCACTCATCACCCAACTGCATCTAAGAGGGCGTACAGTCTACAGGAACCTTCTGAGATGAACTTCAATCCATCCTGACCCCAGACTGCAGCTCCCCATATGAAGTCTTTAGTTAGGGCCCGAGTGCTGGCAAAGAGTCACAGCAATCACACTGTCACTGCATCCAGAACAGACATCTGAGCTGAATCTACTGAGGCTGGAACAGAGTGGACTGACTCAGGAGTGGAGAACAGGATGTGAGTATGGTTGAGAAAGAGAGGGGTTGTCCTCAAGGAGACTGTCCTCTATTGGACAGACAGGCAGACAGGCCTACTAACAGCACTGCTCTCCTCTCTGGCCTCTCCAAAGGTGTCATTAGAAAAGATTTGTGCTCCCTCGGGCCGTGTCAAACACATTGCGGCAAATTCATCAACAGCCATGAATCACAAAAACAGACCATTCAACCCCCCCCTCCAACCACCACACACAAACACACACACATGAATACCCTCTCTCTCTCTCTCCCTCTCTCTCTCTCTTTCTTTCTCTCTCTCTCTCACACACACACACACACAAATACTCTTTCACTCTCTCTCTCAAAAAACACACACACACAAATACACACACACACACACTCTCTCTCTCTCTCTCACACACACACACTCTCCCTTACCCCTCTTTCTTTCTCACTCTTCTCTCTTTCATGCTCCCATAATACATGCTTTCATCCCCACTCTCGTTTAAGCTTTCTCACTCACTCCCTTTTTCTTTGTGCAAGATTTTACAATATATACACATTTCTGGTGTTTTTAGATTTGTCAATAATATATTTCATTACTCATTACCAAAATAATACCTTGCATAGAGCTTACACTGATCATTACTAGAATGTGTGTAGGTGCTGTAAGGTTTTGGCTGTAAGCAGCCACAGGCCCAGGAGGAGTTGGGAGTGGCAGAAGGGGCAGAGTAAACTGTAAATAGCTGGGTCAAAGTCCCAGAGACCAGTGTCCATTTGCCTCAGACAGTGATGTATGGGACATACTACATGAGAGAGAGAGGGAGAGAGATAGAGTGTGTGTGTGTATGATTCAGCTAAAGCAACCAGGGATTATTATTAGTGTTAAAGACTCAGAGAGCACTCCATTGATTGAACCATCCGTACTCTGTGGCAGAGAGTGTCTGATGACCTGGGGAGTTTACGACCATGAGAAGAGATTTAATAGTGGGTTAATCATCTTCATAGAAATCTCAGAGCCAGTATCTTTACTACAATGCATGTACATGGGTAATTAGCTACCTGTTTTTATATATTAGCAATGCAGGCCTTTGTGGCAATAGTAGTAATTATTGTTCATTCTGATAACATTGAACATGAACCCTTCCTTTGTCATAGACTTATGAAGACAACATTTTAATCAACTAAATACTTTTACAAGGACCATATTATATTAGCAATTTTTAAAAATTAATTATTTAGTCAGGACCACAGTGCTTAAACACATATGATATAATATGGTTAAACTTTAAGGGCCTAAGAAGATTTTTTTCCAACATTAATGTTCTGGCTGTGTTTTGTTTGTGTGTGTGTGTGTGTGTGTGTGTGTGTCTGTAATAAAAATGATGGATTTCAAATTTACTCTACAGCTGTGATGAATTCCTGCCATTACAAGCATTTCTGCCTGTTTGATTGCACCACAGCATTTTCTTCCACTAACCTCTCTCTCTCTCTCCCTCTCTCTTCCTCTCTCTCTTTCTCTCTCTCTCCTCCCTCTCTCTCTCTCTGCCATTCTCTCTCTTTCTCTCTATCCATTTACCGTTATTTCTATCAATTTACCTAACAAAATATATTAGCCTACTGGCCTTTTTTCTGGGCCAAAAGAGAAAGTAATCCACACATACAAACACACACAAGCTCTGACCTGCAAGTAAAAATCTGGACAGACTGCAGACTGACAGACAGTTCAAAGAGAAGGTCTAGTGCCTCTGACATACTCAATGGGAAGACAAACAAATCGCCCCCCCCACCTCCACCTCCACTGCCCTGAGTCAGGGGATGTTTGCAGACGCCCCAGGGTCCTGAGGCACTCTGCTTGCTCAAAATGTGCTCTGATGGATTGAGATGTACTGCTGGCCACACCACTGTTGTGGAAAACAGGTCTCCAAACAACATAACAGAGCTGTTTCATGAGGTCAGCGTTTTCGTTTTTCTTTTTTTCTCTCTCTCTCTCTCCCTCACAAACCCAAATGTTGACTCTAAAAATCCACAGGAGACGTTTTCCCCCCTCTCCTCTTTTTTATTTTCTCTCTGATTCCACTGCGCTTTCAAAACAGCTTAGCATCACCCTCAGTTCTGGTTTCTCAGTCAGGTGTTTTTTTGTTGTTGTTTTTTTTCCCTAGTTCCCACTTATGATATCATTGGATTGGATCATTGGATCACCAGGCTACCATTGCTCTAGGCAGAGCTTTGATGTGCTCTGCAGTCTAATTGTCACAGGTTGAGTAGTTGTGACTGGTACCTCTAGTGGCCAACCAGCCCATCTCACTCAAGACAACTAACAATAATCTCTTCCTAACATGCAGACTCTGAAACCAATGAGGGGCGGGGAAGGTCTAAAGCTCCAACCCCACCCCACCCAACCCCCTCCTCCCGGCAGTTCCACACAAAGAGGTGTATATCCACACCAGCCACGTCTCCACTGCTGACTGCTCTTCTGCATAAGCTCTCTTCAGGACTCATAAGGCACCTCAGTCACACTCTGCCAGAGACCTTGCCCTTGGCTCTTCAGGGTGTACATTTGCTGGTGCTCTGCTTCCAAACTTTGCCGCGGCAACTCACATCACTCCACCAGTGTTCTGCAACAAACAACGCAGAAGAGCCAGGACATGGACCAACAACTCTTTGCCCCACCACCACCCTTATGTGTGTCTGACTCGTGTTTTAAGCCCAGCCAATCAAACGTGAACCAACTATGAGCCCATCACGCCACCATTCAGTATTGTAGCTTCAGCTGTCCTGTCCTGAATTGTGTTGTGTTGTATGTTGTTGCATTTTCTTAGATGCTGTAGTGTAGTGTAGCGTTGTCCTACATGCTGTAGTGTAGTGTAGCGTTGTCCTACATGCTGTAGTGTAGTGTAGCATTGTCCTACATGCTGTAGTGTAGTGTAGCGTTGTCTTACATGCTGTAGTGTAGTGTAGCGTTGTCCTACATGCTGTAGTGTACTGTAGCATTGTCCTACATGTTGTAGTGTAATGTTGCGTTGTCCTAGATGCTGTAGTGTAGTGTAGTGTTGTGTTGCGTTGTCCTACATGCTGTAGTGTAGTGTTGTCCTAGATGCTGTAGTGTAGTGTTGTGTTGTGTTGTGTTGTCCTACATGCTGTAGTGTAGTGTAGTGTTGTCCTAGATGCTGTAGTGTAGTGTAGTGTAGTGTTGTGTTGTCCTACATGCTGTAGTGTAGTGTAGTGTTGTCCTAGATGCTGTAGTGTAGTGTAGTGTAGTGTTGTGTTGTGTTGTGTTGTCCTAGATGCTGTAGTGTAGTGTTGTCCTAGATGCTGTAGTGTAGTGTAGTGTTGTGTTGTCTTAGATGCTGTAGTGTAGTGTAGTGTAGTGTTGTCCTAGATGCTGTAGTGTAGTGTAGTGTTGTGTTGTGTTGTCTTAGATGCTGTAGTGTAGTGTAGTGTAGTGTAGTGTAGTGTTGTCCTAGATGCTGTAGTGTTGTGTTGTGTTGTGTTGTGTTGTCCTAGATGATGTAGTGTAGTGTAGTGTTGTGTTGTCTTAGATGCTGTAGTGTAGTGTAGTGTAGTGTTGTCCTAGATGCTGTAGTGTAGTGTAGTGTTGTGTTGTGTTGTCTTAGATGCTGTAGTGTAGTGTAGTGTAGTGTAGTGTAGTGTTGTCCTAGATGCTGTAGTGTAGTGTAGTGTAGTGTTGTGTTGTCCTAGATGCTGTAGTGTAGTGTAGTGTAGTGTTGTCCTAGATGCTGTAGTGTAGTGTTGTGTTGTCCTAGATGCTGTAGTGTTGTGTTGTGTTGTGTTGTGTTGTGTTGTGTTGTCCTAGATGCTGTAGTGTAGTGTTGTCCTAGATGCTGTAGTGTAGTGTAGTGTAGTGTAGTGTTGTCCTAGATGCTGTAGTGTAGTGTTGTGTTGTCCTAGATGCTGTAGTGTTGTGTTGTGTTGTGTTGTGTTGTGTTGTGTTGTGTTGTGTTGTGTTGTGTTGTGTTGTCCTAGATGCTGTAGTGTAGTGTTGTCCTAGATGCTGTAGTGTAGTGTAGTGTAGTGTAGTGTTGTCCTAGATGCTGTAGTGTAGTGTTGTGTTGTCCTAGATGCTGTAGTGTTGTGTTGTGTTGTGTTGTCCTAGATGATGTAGTGTAGTGTAGTGTTGTGTTGTCTTAGATGCTGTAGTGTAGTGTAGTGTTGTGTTGTCCTAGATGCTATAGTGTAGTGTCTGTCATTTCATATGTCATGTGCAGATGGTGTGGTTGAACAACACTTTTGGCTTTTTGTCCTTAGATTGGCCTGTGAGAGTGTATTGTAGTGTGGGAACAAAACAGAACGTTGAGACATTGTTTGAACATTGAGCTCTTTGTCCTTGAATTCGTCTGGAGATGCTGTGTATCCATGTGTGTGGTGTGTGTGTGTATGTGTATTGGTGTGTGTGTGTGGTGTGTGTGTGTGTATGTGTATGTGTATTGGTGTGTGTGTGTGTGTGTACGTGTACGTGTACGTGTACTTGTATTGGTGTGTATGTGTATTAGTGTGTGTGTGTGTGGTGTGTGTATGTGTGTGTGTGTGTGTGTGTGTGTGTGCGCGTGCACGTGTTTGCTGTAGATGTGGTGGTTTAGAGGTATTAGAGCACTTATGGTTCATTGTCCTGGGATTGGTGTGGAGATGGATAGAGACAGACGCGTGTTGCCTGGGGGGGGAAGAGGAGTTCCAGGGTCTATTTGCAGGCTTAGAATGAGAGAGTGTTTTTGGAAAAATGTACAGATTTCCTTCACAGTCTCACTCCTTCTCTCTCTCTCTGTGTGTGTGTGTGTGTGTGTGTGTGTGTGTGTCTGTGTATATGTGTGTGTGTGTGTGTGTTTTTGTTGAGGGAATATCAGATGTCAGGATCATTGTGGCAGTTTTAGGTGGAATCAGCTGCCTTGTTTTCTCAGGAAACCACACAGACAGCTCCATGTTGGCCTGCTTGTGTATCGAAATACCATCCGTGTGTGTGTGTGCATGCTGTGGGAGGATATGTACACACACTGTGTGTGTGAGTAGGTGTGTGTGTGTGTGTGTTTGCATGCTGTGGGCAGATATACACAGTGTGTGTCGGTGTCTCTGTGCATATGTAACCATGCATGTGTTTGTGTACTGAAATGCCATACTCACCCATATCACCTGAGGTAACACAATAGCTATAGTTGCCGTCTCCCCACAACATCATGTCAACTATTAATACGACTGCAGAGTGCTACAGACTCTGTGCTAGAGGACAGCCAGACTCACTCACACACACACACACACACACACACACACAGTTACAGAGAATACCGTGTCACACACACAGTTACAGAGAATACCATATCAAATCTGACAGAGATTTTTCACACAAACTCACCACTGGGATAACAACATTTGAGTGGCATTAAGAAGCATTTCAAGGGCATTAAATCCTATAATCCTGTAACATTACCATGTAGCATTTTTTAACTAGGCATGCAAGACTCTTTTTCAACCAAACACATTCACACACTCTATGTCTCTCTCACTCTGTGTGAACAGTACATTTGTGTCACATTTGAATGTTCAGAGTTGGGTAGTGGTGTGTGTGTATGGGTATATGTGTGTGTGTGTCTGTGTGTGTCAGACAGTGAAACATGAACCTATGGAATGTATGTTAATGCCCGTTAAGCTGAAGTATGCATGTGTATATGTGTGCAGGTGTCAATGGTGGTGAAGCTTTCCAGTAATTTAACAGTGGATGTGTTTGTGTATGCGTCCTGATATCTGAGTATTTTCCTCTACTGGTAAGTAGACACAGCTTGAAGAGTATATGGGGGTTAAGTTTATGTATTGAAAGGGTGGCTGATTTTATGCCAGATTCAATAAAAGAAATACATATCGGCACATCACTGAAGCTCTTACAGTGTCATTTTTATTACTTGTTTATGGCAGATTCTGTCATTTTCTTATGCATAAAATGACACTCATGTCTTGTTATTATTTTTTTTTACCTGCCAAAAGTGTCAGCTGAATGCTGAAATTCTGGCTATAACTATAACTGTATCTTCATTGTGCTCAAAATCTCCTGATCTCCTGGAAATTAAGGTATGGGGATATGAGTGTGTGTGTGTGTGTGTGTGTGTGTGTGTGTGTGTGTGTGTGTGTGTGTGTGTCTCCGTCTGCTTCCTTGTACACACACCATGTTGAGTGGCAGATGCTATGGGGATATCGGTGCATGAACACCAGGCCTGTAAAGTGAGGAGTCTCGGTCAGTCCTCCTCTGGGGGTCTCCCATGTTGCCCCGGTCCAGACGCTACCCACTCAACACACACACACACACACACACACACACACTCACACACACAAACACATATGCATACACACACATTCATATGCACATGCATACACACACGTGCACAAACACATATTCATACACACACACACACACACACACACACACACATACACGCACACACACACAGACACACACAAAAACACACACACACACAGAGAAGCTCTAGCTCTGGCTGTTTCCTGTAGTCTGACAGAGGCTGCTATAAACCCGTGTGTGACCCTGTGAAACGTGTCGCACAAAACCCTCAATTCACCTCCAGTCACACCTCTCCAAGGGACTTCTACACTGCTCCGGTGTCCACTCACTCACACACACACACACACACACACACACACACACACACAACCAGCTTATTTCAATAATTTTGTGATGAACAAACATTCATAAACACACATACAGTATGTACTCACACGCAGCTTTGTTTTTGCTGTACATAACCTTCATAAGGTTAAGGCCAGGTTTTAGAATAATATAATAATAACAATAATACAATAGCAATAATATTATTATAACGTTCTATGCACGTGGAGGCATAGGTGTGCCATTGTGATTAAAGGAATATTCTGAAGTATTTCAGCCCATAACTCTTTGAGGTCACAAGTCATGTGAGCAGGAAAAAGAACAGTAAAATTTGGTCCAGTATAGGCAGAACAATGAACTGGCAGCTAACTCACCCTTTCATTTCCCTTGCCCTGTTCACTTAGTGTTAGCAGCTGGTTTGCTGTTCAGTCTATGTTGTACCAGATATTCTTATTCTCTTTCCTAAAGCACTCAGAGACCTTGAAGAAGAGTGTTATGGATTGAGAACGAAATGCTCCAAATTTTTCCTTTAAATACTCAGTTATGCCATTAGGCTCACTGAGAGAATATAGCAGAGATTAAATAATATGGGTTTGACTTACATGGATCTTGGCCTAGGTTTACTTGTCATACATTTGAAAAGGAATGAGTCAGCTTAATTGAAAGGATCTAAAGACATTTACTGTACGAATGTGCTTTTCATTTAACGTGGTAGAAGTCATTTAGCTGCTTTACATAAGCCTACTGTTTGGTTATGTTTTGTTTGAGATTTATAACTGTTGGCCAAGGGACCAAACCAAGCATTTAAAGATGGACAGTTAATTTGCCATCGCCATTCGTGAGCTGCGCCAGGCTCTGGAGAACACCTTTGTCTTCGTGTGGTTTTAACCATAGTATCTGTCATAATTCTCACTCTATTGTTGTAAGGTTCTGCCAAAGGCTGATCAAAACAAAGAGGTCTTTATTGGTAAAAGGTTTTTCTCACATTCAGTCTAACTTGAAAGCTACAGTTTCAGATAGAAAGAGAAAACCTCGAGCTCTGGAATCACAACATGTTTTGAATGGCACCTTTCCTTGGTGGGTGAAAGGTCACACTATGTACAGACAGATGTGTATGTTTGTGTATGTGTGTGTGTGTGCGGTGGGGTACAGAGAGACTACAATATCTATGTGTGTGTGTGTGTGGCAGTGGTGGTGGTGGTGGGGGGGGGTGGTACAGAGAGACAACAATATGTGTGTGTGTATGTGTGTGTGATGTGTGTGTGTGTGCGTGCGTGTGTGTGTGTGTTGTGGCAGTAGGGGTGGAAAATGAGCAATCACAGTCAAAGCCCTGAGCCAATTAACCACGAGGATGAGGCCTGAGCCATTCATTACAGATAAACACAGTCAGGGAAATGTTTATAGTTCACCATCTCAGAGGAGGTGTACCGTGTGTGTGTGTGTGTGTGTGTGTGTGTGTGTGTGTGTGTGTATGTGTGTGTGTGTGTGTGCGCGTATGCATGTGTGTATCTGTTTCCATAGCCACTTCTGAGCCTACTCTCATAATCTTGTGGTCTTACCTGTTACCTTACCATCTCCTCACCAGGATTCCATTGAAATACCCTTGTTGAAATTGATTACCTGTCCTCCTCACACACACACACACACACACACACACACACACACACACACACACACACACACACACACGTACGGTCATGGATTTCCCCAGTGACCTAACCTAACCTAATCTAACAAAATACAAAAAGACCAAAGCAGTTTTTTTTTTGTTTATGTTTGCATGTGATGTCTGGTGGGTAGTCTGACTCAGCTTGTGTGTGTTTGTGTGTGTGTAAGCTCACGTGCACCCACTGGCATGGAACAGTCTCATAGTCCTTCTGTATGTTTGTGTGTGTGTGTGTGTGTGTGTGTGTGTGTGTGAGGGGGTAGTCAGGTTACATGAGAAATGAATGGGGGAAATGGGGTCATGCTGTAGTAAGAAAATGTGTGTTTAAACCCCAAACCGGCACAGGCAGCGTAGACTAATGCATCTGCTATCGACTAGACACCTGAGAGCCAGAGGCCGTTTTCTCCCCCAGCACACACACACACACACACACACACACACACACGCACACATGCAGCAAACACACACACACACACACACACACACGCACACATGCAGCAAACACACACACATACGTAAATGTTCATACATTCACACACAAATGCTAAGAGTCCCACAGGCGTATAAACCCATCGATCTTGAAGGCATAGAGAGAAAGAGAGAGAGAGAGAGAATGAGAGAGAGAGAGAGAGAGAAAGAGAGAGAGAAACTCATACATCACCACCTTTTCCCCAGTCTCCTTCCTTTTATTCTCTCTCTCTCTCTCTCTCACACACACACACACACACATTATCCTGGTCTGTCTGTTTGGTGTTAAAAATATCCTCCTTTTGCAGTTTTTGCTGCTCACAGCAACCAGCTCACCCTTAATTCGAAGGCAGACTGTCCTCTGTTTAGAGCTTAGAGTAGTAAATGAAGCGAAGCTTCCGACCTCATTCTCACCAAGGCTGCTCACTGTGTACCATGTAAAAGAAGCAATCGTTCAGCTCGCAGGCTTAGTGTTACATATGCAAAGCTTCTGACTGTGCTCTGGCCTTCAGACCATGCTGTGTGTTTCTCTAAGGCCTGGCTCTTGGCTGGCTAAGGAGGACTGTTGGCTCTATGTTAAGAGATTAAGGTTAATGGAGACAGTTGCAGATTTTCAGACCAAAACTGATCCTTGGCAGGCAGTCGCTAACTAATAATACAGGGCATGTCATGTCATTAGTGTTCTTTCAACTCTAACTACTCTGTTTCTATTCCTCTCTCTCTTTCTCTCTCTCCTCTCTATTCCTTTTGATTGGGTATAACATGAGCCACCAACACTGTCACAGTCCTAAACTCCCACACTAAAAGTCTTTAAATCTAGTTTAAATGTTACAGGTCTCTCCCTGTCTCTGATAACTTGGACAACAGACACTATCACAAAATGTACACAGTGGTTTAATGTCTTTTAAAAGGTTTTATACTGTAGCTCTTAAAGGAAGAGGTTTTTCAAAATAAAATCTGTACCAATTATGAAAAGGACACTGGCATCACCTAGAATCTAAGGTGTCCTGCCAGAGCTCAGTATTTGAAACCAAAGACAAGCAAACAAATCCAGCATCATCTCTTTTCCATCTCTCCTTCAGGCTCCCTCCTTCTCTCTCTCCTTCTGTCTCTCGCTTTCATACACCTCTTGACAAGCGTGAGGCGTCCTGCTGATATAATTTCATAATTCTGAAGAGGGACTGCCTGTTTTCGCTTTGGTTCGGTCTGCTCAACTGGACCATCATTTTCCAAGGCACAGCGTTTACTTTTAAAAGTTTGGTGGTAAAATAAACACGGAAGGTGGACGCTCATTAAACAAACAGAGCGAGGCCCTGAACAGTGTTCTCATGTCACACATGAGGTAAATAAACCAGTTGGAACAGCCGCCACAGGCAAACGGACAAATAAATAAAAAACAAATCCAGTGTGTGCGGCGTTGCCAACCAGCTGGAGTTTGGAAAAAAAAAAACGCTCAGATATTTTTGATTATGGCTGAAGATATTTCCATTATGGCTGAGGTCATATGCAAACACTCATCAGTCATAACTGTAAGGTAAATTATGGAAATCTAAAATGGCTTGAGAAATTCCACCTCTTTACAATCAGCTCAATGATGAGCTGATGGAGTTTGACACAAGCTCAGGCAGGGGAGACTGTGTGTTTAATGTTATTACACAGGGATCTTGTTTGTTGCTTCCAATGCATATTTATCAAAGGATTGTTTTGTTCCTCTCCTTTCAAATCCTTTTCCGTAGGTCCCTACTTGTTCACTGCAGGAGGAAAACAGTTTTTCATCCGTTTCTTTCTTTCTTTCTTTCTTTCTTTCTTTCTTTCTTTCAGCTTCCCTCGTAGCACAGCGTCCATTATCAATACTTTATCCTGATGGATCATATTCTGATGCTGAAAAATTTCCTTTGTTTTCTCATAAGACACACACACACACACACACGCACACACATGCACCTGGCCACTCTCTGTCCGTCTCTCTCTCTCTCTCACACACACACACACACACACATACACACACAATTAGAAAGCCTGCATATTTATCACACATACGCATACATACATACACAAACACACACACACATAATTAATAGGCCTATGCTCAGCGATCTACCCAATTTAACCAAACAAAATACAAAATGAGCCGAAACCATAATTCACCAACATAGACCTATAGTGGAAAAAAACGTTTTCGTGTTTGTTTGAAAGCATATGTGAAGCATATTGAAAGCTTGCCTCTCTCTCTCTCTGTATGTGTGTGTGTGTAAGAGAGAGGGAGAGTGTGTCACATATACAATATAAACTCACAAGCAGAGACAGAAATCATTGAACTGCTGAAATTCCTTTAGATGCTGATTATTCTTTTTATTTCCTTTGTGTTAGATGTTTTGTACATTACAAAAAGCTCAGTGTTATTTTTTTTAACTACTCTCTTACAATTGGCTACACATTGTGATTTATGATTATGGGTAGGGGGCATGGGACTCTAAAGAGACAAATGAAGGTATACGTCTCCTTTGTTTATAATAGGTTGGCCAAAGCTCAGGTATTTCTTGAAAGAAAAGGGTAATAAAATACGTTGAAATTCAGAACCACTGAGATTTGCGCAAGGCTCACTGAGCGAATTTGTTGTCTGAGAATACACTGGATGTGTCTGTTTCCATGTCATTTTGACGAGTGGCAGATTGAAATCGAGACAGTGGAGATGCGCAGCCCCTGCGTGTCCACTGTGCACGTCGGAGTGATGGGAGCATTCCACCCGATACATACTTCCCCGTTGTCATCACCCACTTCAGGTCTAAGGTCACCGATTAATCAAACCTGCCTCTCGGCAGGGAGACACACATACATGTCTCTCGGGATTACGCGGGGATGAAGATGGGTCTCGCTTGTTTACAGTAAAAACTGGCAGGCCAGTAAGTTACATTAAACTTGCAATTTCCCCGGGAACAGCTTGAACTCCGTCAACTGTTCCATTTTGCTCTTCTTCACTGCTGTGGCCACTTGCGTCTCTCGACGTGCATGATGGACGCAACCGGGCTTTTTTTCCTGGTTACATTAGCTGGTGTTTGGACATCTGTGGAGGCTTGGCGCGGCGAGGGGGCTTGTCATCATGGCTTTAGGAAGTGGAGAAATCGCACAAACAGTCGGACACGCCGTAACAAAAACAAGCCCCCGCTCATTGCATTAGGTCTCTGCAATGTGCCATGGCCTCTGGGTGAAATGATACATCGGTCCTGTCAGGGAGCGATTCTCACTGGTAATTGGCGACTTCTTAAATGTTTCCTGGTTTTAAACTGTGCAGCAGCAGAGCCTTCTCAGTCTCCCACCCTCTCTCTCTCTCTCTCTCTCTCTCATCGCTCTCCCTCCCCACCCTCTCCATTAGAGGCGGCGAAATTATGGTTTGCGGCCTAATAAAGTGAAGTTTGTATACATTGGTGTAAAAGATGCTTAGCTTTCCTGCTATTCTACTGTGTGGAAGTGTGCGCAAGCTGCTAAAACAACATTGGAATGGAACACTTGGGCCTGCACTTTCAGCGGGAGTTTTCAACACAATCCCACCATTTATTTACTTTAAAAACCTTCCCGAACCAATGAGTCTCCTCTTTAAAAGTCACAGGGAGATGTTTTGTCATAGGCAAAATATGAGCTTCTTAGAAATGATGTGGAGTTAGACAAACAGAACATTGACCCTATCACTCACAACCATTATTCAGCGTGTGTGGTTTCATTTCAATATTATGTCACTGATAATTTGAGGCTTTAAATGTTTTCTTTTCCTCAGTCTGTGAGGAAATAATAAATGTAAGGACTTTCTCTCAGACGACATGTTGTGCTGGAATATGAAATTTAGTGTATTTTACACAATGTTATCTGGAAGGCTATTTTCTGTTTGTCTTTCAGTAACAATAGGACGTATTGATCCAGGGGTGGTCTGTTTTGCAGGTTGGTGTTTAGGCTAGAGATTTGAAAAAGAGTAAAAATAGCGTCCTCATGAACTTGCAGCTCAGATTCGAGGTCTCAGAATTCACATTGTGCCATTTTCCCCAAAAATAGGCCTTGATCAGAGTAATTTCTCTCATGTATGCTTTGTACACTGTTCCATAATTCGGTTTTACGGTTGGTTAGGCTTCGGTTATTAGGTTGTGTGCGGCGGACCTGGCTTTTGGGAGGTCTCATTGTCAGCGAGCAGTGTATCCACATATGTCCGGCTACTTATGGCAAGGACAAGGGCACTGGGAGCTTGTTAAGTGTCACTTCACCGATAAGGAAAAATCGCACCCAGGGTCAAGGTCCTATGGTATAGGCTATGGTAGGGTAGTTGTACAAAAAGGCAAGGCCAAAGATAAAACTTCAAAAGCCTCAAAAATGAGAATAACTGTGATATTGGCTACATATCAATGGCTAAGATTAAGGATATAAAGATACAGATTATATGTTTTAAGTATATATTAAAATAATAAGAGCCCTCATTCTTGCGTTAGACCAGAATGGGTATTTATGCTACTTCATAATGTCGGTGCGACTACATTGCAAGATATGGCTTGCTTCAGTTAATGTAAAACAACAATTTTGAAAGTAACAATTTAACCCATTTATATTACTTGCAGAAATATCAGTAGGCTAAGACTAAATTGTATCCGGCCTTCTGTATTGGGCTGTATTCTTTTTCTTGATGAAAACGCCAATACGACGTGAGAGCAACCATAAGCACATTTAAAATGACAGAAATTACAATAACTGTCGGCGAGAGGAGATCATATCCCCATATTGGACGGCCTGCCCCGCTGGGAGCGGCAAAGAGGCCACCAACATTGTTAGAGCAATGAGAGTCCGCCGCATGTCTGTTATCAAGAAGCCGTTCTCTCGTTGAGTAAATTAATTATCTCACTCCATCTTGTTACTGCATCGTAAATATCAAGACAATGAGCCCCCCACCCACAACCTACAGGCTAAGCAGGTTTGCGATATTAATAACCGAACCGACTCCATCTCCTATACAAAAACAGATATTTCTTCTTGCAGCATCATGAGTCTGACAATGTATAACATTGTACAGAAACGATCATCCCCGCAGATGAGACGCATAATATCACAATATACAATAATACAGCAGACCGTCAAGAAAATTATATCTTTTTCCAAATTATATATTTACAATATATGAGTATATATAAGTGACAACCGACGTATTTTACATACAGTTCAGTTTACTTTGACATTTATGAGGAAAGATGTCTGAGTGTGAAAGATGTTTAAGTGCCTTATTTCAACACGCCGGTTTCTTTTTAGAAGAGCGTTCCTTGTGCTCACTCTTCCACCTCGACGTGTCTGTCATTCCTTCAGCGTTCAGTTGTCTTCGGAGACCCATAATCTTTGCAGGAGATCGGCTTTCGCACCAATTCGGCACGGATGTTGACTTGAGGCGGAAGGCTGGTTTTTAATCATTTTTTAGAAGCTCCCGTCTGTCTTATCAGATGCACTATGAGACTGATGTCCAGTAACAATAAGGATTTTTTTTAATGTGTCTTTTAACATTTTGTCACATAGATAACTACACATAAATTAGCCATTCTTAAAATTGTACTGAATAGTAAATAGACGCATAAATAAACATTTTTATAATAAAGCTTATATTAAGTTGTAAGAGTACAGGTAGGCTACCCAAACTTGCAGAATTGCTATGATCTGAAGCCAGAAGAGTGAAAACGAGTGAAAACGTTGAAATGGCAGGAGACAGTCTAACAAATCAGTGGAGCTTTCAACTGTAATAAAATAGCCCAGCAAATTTGATTCACATCAACTATGTAAGACCTCAGCAAGGGAAAAGGCCTGTGGCACAGGCGCCTGGATAGGAACGTTTTTACGCGTCATTACATCCCACCAAAATATTTTTTCTCCTAGTAGGACCAGATTGACAGCACCGGTGCGAGGAGATTTGAGATGAATAATTTGTCAATGTCTGTGGGACAAAAAACGAGGGACCAGCGTCGGGAGGGGTCTACTCGGGTTTCTGTGGCCGACATACACAGCAATTAGGGCACGCACAAAGTGTTTCTTCTCAAGGTAACTAAAAAATCAGGAAAAATACCTGTGTATCTACTGTCGGCTAAATCATAAAATATAATCATCTTGACCGTAGACCCGGCTGTGGAAGACATAAGAAAAGCCAACATAATTTTGATCGAGGACAGCTGTGGTTTTAGCGTGTACTTTAGTGTCTACTTATCGGTATATTTCTTCTGTTCCACACCCATCCTGCTTGGGAGGAAGAAAGGAGTCATCTCCTCAGCTAGCACAAACTCAGCAGACTCTTTAAAACACTTGGCTAGCTGGAGAGCCTGTGATGCGACCGACCTAGTACACTATTATGCTCTCTCGGTTATTCCCTACGCCCGCCGCAGACACCTCGGGCGCTGTGCTCGTTCACCGTCGGTCACCAGCTAGAATCTGGTTATGCCTGCCAGTCGACTAATGTCTGCTACCGAAATAGGAAGATCGTTAATGTCTTCAATGAAAGAAATTGGTTTATAATTGAAAATGCTGAAATTGTAGTCTAGTGTGCAAAACTGTGGGGAGGCAACAGATGACAACAGACATCCTGTAGAAACACATTTCAGGGCAGTGTCTAATAGCCCCCCCCCCACCCCCCCCCTAAACGACAAAAGTACGATAATATGTAAGGCCTTCTCTATTCTAATCCATTGCATTCTACTCCACTCTATCACATAGGCTTTTACAGTCCATCACCAGTCCTACTTGGACCTCAACTGGCCTCCTCATTACAGTGTTCCATTACAATGCAGTTGAAATTATGCTGTTTCAAAAGCCAGTAGGCTACATAAAAATGCAACCGTTCAACATTCATCAGTCTTTAAAATATTAGAAATATTGTGTTCTGCTTAGGCCTACAATGCACGAGCACAATTTATTTGATTTTTTGTTTTTTCATTCACGTTGAAGCGTTCATTTTAATGACGAAATGATTTGATCAGGTTAAGGTCAAGGTATATGTCTGCAAAAATCATACACATACTCTGTGTCTTGCCCCCATTTGCAGTGCAGTTACCACTTGTTCTGACTGCTTCGTCCACTGGCAAATGATCGCACGGCTTACGAGAGTTTTTATATCACTTGTGGGCGTCCGGGAGCCACTATCTACATAGGGGAGATTCCCGGAACGTCCGGGACACTTTGGGTGTCTGTAACAACTAAGAAACGTGCACATTAAACAATGTCAAGAGAAGTTGTTTTTTGGTAGCGCATTTGATATTAGTGGGGTGTGTTTTAAAACAAATATTTGGGTGTAACTGTATACATAAGCGTTCCATTTTTGTTCCGTGTGTGTGATCGAGCCTGGATATCAGTTTCGACAGACCTTTGGATAGTATGTCAAGTCAAACTCGAAACCTTTAATAAAAACTTCCGCAAAAAACACCCGGTCCGTCCGGGAATTCTCCCTGCCCTGCGGTGAAGTGGATGGCCCTGCGCTGGTGGCAGTTGCTGACTGGAAACCTAAAACCTGAAAGAGAGGCTTGTCACTCGCTTACCTGGCTCGACAGCAAGCCGAGTCGGATCGTAATTGACAGTTTAACTTCAGAGAGCTCCGAGGAGACCAAGGTCCTTTTCAGGCAAATGCAAAATCATCTCACTTTAGTAAACTAACATTATGACAACATAATGATAAACCACTCTCTCTTCCAAAAACATATTTAAGACATTTAGTGAGGATAAGTGTTTACAAGGCCAATTTGACTTTCCACCCCAGTCACTTGTAGTTTCAAGTCACAAGTCACTTGGATTTATCATTTGGCTCATTTGGTCAGTTCCCAGTGCTTTTTGTTTTCTAATAGGGAAAACAACTGTAGCCTGACATGCATAAGCCAGAGACTTTTGGACATGCAGCATTGTTCATTGTACTGTAGCTACTGTGTATACTGGTACAGCAGATAAGAAGTCACACACGTGTGTGTCTGTGTGTGTGTGTATGTGTGTGTGTGTGTGTGTGTGTGTGTGTGTGTGTGTGTGTGTGTGTGTGTGTGTGCGCGCGTGCATGTCTGTGTAAAATTGTGTAATCTGTTATGTGTTTGTGTTTCTCTCTGCCCTCTTTGTGATTCCCCACAGTGAGACCTAGCAGCTCAGACTTCTCAGTGTGGCATGGGGATAAGACCCTCACTGGCCCTGAGCCTAACTGGGACAGCATGGGCCTGACCTCTCACTTACACATACAAACACACGCACACACACACACACACACACACACACACACACACACACACACACGCACACATATGCACAAACACACATACACATGACACACATATACATTCACAAACACACACACACACTCACACTGTCCCACAGCCTAGTCAGGACGGCGAGGATCAGAACCAGATGGATTGGGTCGCACCCCCCTGCGGCACCAGGTCAGTCAAGCTGCTGTCACTCAGAGCCTTGTGTGTATGTGAGCAAGAGAGAGAGAAGGGGAAAGAGAAAATAGGCCTATAGAATACAGTATGTATGCATACAGTATTGTACAAGATTTATACATAATATTGTGTGTGTATGTGTGTGTGTGCATGTGTGTGTATGTGTGTGTGAGCAAGAGAGAGAGAATGGGAGAGAGAAAATAGGCCTATAGCATACAGTATACAATACTGTGCAAGATTTATACATAATATTGTGTGTGTGTATGTGTGTGTGTGTGTGTGTGTGTGTGTGCTAAGGCAAGAGGGGCGTTAATGCAAACACAGTTCACAGGATATAGTTGACACAGCTTACATCTGTTTCAGTGACACTTCAGATGAACAGCATGCATTGGCAGCCAGACACAAGCAGAACCAGGCTGCAGACATGACTCAAAGCAGCCCAGTACACACACCAGACACACACACACACACACACACACACATACAGGAGCTGCTTGCACACACAGCAATGTAGACACATGCACAGACACATACACACAAACACACACACACACACACACACATACATTCACAGTAGCAGCTTACACGCACATGAATGATGACACATGCACAGACACACACACACGTGTGTGACTTCATACCTGCTCTGGGTGTATGCAGTACAATACAGTGAACAACTCTGCATGTCCAAAATGAATGCTGAAATCAAAGTTGTTACACACTAGCATATAGGTGAAAGAAGGGAATATATTCTGCACCTGATCTCTGTCTCACACAAATATGTTACTCTTACATAGGCCTATACACATACATATTCACACAGACACACACACACACACACACACACACACACACACACACAAGAAAGACAGAGAGTGGCGAATGGATGAACAGGAAGAGGAAGAGAGAAAAGAGGGCACAGAGGAAAGCAAGAGAGAAAAAAGAGGAATCTGCCTGAGGAGATGCTGCTCTTCTCCTTCCTAGAGCCGTTCTCTCATTTCCTTCCCTCTCGGGCAGGCGATTGGGTTACCCTCCACACACACACACACTCACACACACAACCCTGTCCCATCAGCTGCAAGGGAAGGGCTTGATCAATGACAGGGAAGCAGAGGATCAGATGCCAATGTATCAGACAGAGGGGGGGGGGGGGGAGAAAGAACTGTGTGAGAAGCAGGCCGCACAACACACATAGACCACACTAGGAGAAATATCCCTCTCACACTGTCCTTTCTATCCCTCACTCACACGCACACATACACACACACACACAAACCTTTTTGTCCTGTGTGAATATCTCCTTTTTCCTCACTCTTAGGTCATGTATTTTCTCTCTTATTACAGCTCTTTCTAATCCATATCTCTCTTCCTCTCTCTAAACAAGCACCAATGGATACTTAATACACATACACACACACACACGCACGCACGCACACACACACACAGCGATTTGTGGGAGTGAAAGAGAGGGTAAAGGAGTGATATTTTGAACTATTGCTGATGTTAGGTCTGATTGTAGTGTTTGTGTATTGCAATAGCCTGTGTGTGTGTGTGTGTGTGTGTGTTTGTGTGTTTGTGTGTGTGTGTGTGTGAATGACATTGCAGTCCCGGTGTGTATTCTCAGCTCTGACTGACATGGGGCCCTGCAAGGAGGGAGGGTTGAATGTTAAGTAAGGATCAGATAAGTGTGTGTGTGTGGTTATGTGTGTGTATGTTTGTGTGTGTGTGTTTTTTCATTTCCTTGTGTGCACAGGAACCCTAAGGATTACATACACCTACATACACACCGACACACACAGACACACACAGACACACAAACGTGTCACAAATACACATGTAAATGTTTGTTTATGTATAAACACACACATGCACACACACACACACACACCACTGTGATTAATATGCATCTTTATGCATTCCCTGGCAACTGCATGCAAATAAAAAACATAATGCAGTCTGTCTCCATGGAGATTGCAGACACACTCTCACACACTTTAATTTTATTACTAATTAAACTGCTCGGTAATTGTTAATTTGATTTGATCATGATTAACTATTTAAACAATACAACACCCCCCCCCCCCCCCACACACACACACACACACACCCCAGGGCATTCTATTTATAATGTTGCTTTCCATTCTGGATATTTTGGTGTGTACAGACGGTGTGATTTGGGTAATAATAATAATAATAATAATAATAATAATAATATAATTTAAACTGCAATTCTTCTCACAGAAAACTGGTCAGAAAAATAAGTCCACTTTTGCCATCTTTACGTCACATTTTTCTCAACATATTTTGCAGCAACATATTTTGTGTGTGTTAGTGTGTGTATGTATGTATGTATGTATGTATGTGTGTGTGTGTGTGTGTGTGTGTGTATGTATGTATGTATGTATGTATGTATGTATGTATGTGTGTGCGTGTGTGTGTGTGTGTGTGTGTACACGTGTTTAGTGGGTGGGTGAGGTGTCTGTCCTTAATCTGGTTCTGGCACAGTGTGGAGTATTAGTTGCCCCACCACCCTACTAACTCTCTGTCAAAACAGAGCCCCTCCAAATTGAGTTAGTGCCCAAGGAAGGCCCCCTGGACGAGCTCTGCGATGGGGCCCTAGTCACCAAGTACTTTCAGCTGACTAATGCCCCACTGGGGACAGTCACTTTCCCCACATGAAATTACCCTGGACTGGCAGAGAGAGACAAGAAGAAGAAGAAGTGTGTGTGCGTGTGTGTGTGTGTAACCAAGGTGAAAACTGATAGTTGGGATGGACTCCAACTTTGAAACCCAATACACTGAATTTGCCTCAGTTGAGAAGGAGAGAGGCTGGGAGCTGTTCAACCGAGCTGTTTTATTGCAGTATTTGTGCAATATCCTAACAACGGCGAGGCTGACTTTGTAGCTGGGTAGAGCGAAGCTACAGAGACCGTATAGATGTATAATAGCCTCGCGCAGTACTCCGTGCTCTTTGCCATGCCTGTGCACATATGTAGAACGACGGTGGGCGTGTTCGCACTGTACGTGCATATGCGTCTCTCAAACCGAGGTTCTGAAATGTGTTCTAATTTGAACCATTTGGCTGTGATAATGCATTCGTAATAAAAGGCAGTGTTTCAGGAATTGTACAAGCTGGAGACTCATTAATCATGACCGTTGACAACAATCATTATATTTGACAGCACCACTGGAAAATGTCTGTCTAATGAGCATATTAGTAATGAGCTGGAAGGCTTGGGTGTCAGTAGCCAAAGCTCAGTGGGGTGTTGTGGATTTTGCTGTGGATAAAAGCGTCTCATAAGGCGTATCTTATGTCGACGTTTATGCACCCAGATTTTGCCACACACATACGTAAGTATGCACAAACATATCATTCAGTTTTCAAAAGGGAGTTCACGTATAACTGGACACCCTAAACAATTTTGTTTGCTGTGTAGAAAAACATCGCCGCCTTGTAATATTCCCCAAGAAATTCAAATACCCTTTATCTGACACAGCTTTGGTACAACCGCTGGGAAAGAAACTTCAAAAATGCATCGGACTTGCTCTTTTTCCAGTGCGGGCAGCTGTTGAAAAGGAGAAGGTTGAAACAAAGTTAAAACAACAGCGTGTTCTTGTATGCCGAATTTGCTGTTGGGGTGTTTGGCTCCACGGTCCGTATCTCTCTGCTTCCCTCCTAATATTAGCCTAAATATCGTCTCATTTTCACAAGACACGCCAGCCAAAGACTCGCGCACAGGAACCGGCGGTGTCTGGGTCTCGTATAATTTCTGCCATGTCTATTGAGCGCAAGCCTCTGCGGTGCAATCCAACACCGGCTTTTTAGCCGCGCGCTGAGCTCGCCATGGTGACCGTCCTTTAAGCGCGGTGCACGCGCAGCGGCCTTTCTCAGATCGCTTTAGAGCAATTTTGTGTCCATGCAGTCTACTATCAAGTCACTTAATACTCCATATCATATTTCATATAATGGTAATAAATGAATAGTAGGCTAACAGTAATGATAAACACAATAGTTTTTTATGCAAAATGTCGAAAACCATAACCTTGCTATTATAACTATTATTTGAGGCCCCTCATAATATGTATTTTAATTATTTGTCAGTGTAAACAGAGTCTTCGGTGGACACATACCGTCAGTGATGTAATAGAGGCGTGAACTTAAAAATGAGTGTGACCGAGAGAATTGACCCCACTGTGTGGACCTGTTTTTTCACAACTATAAAATTCACAGTTTTAATTAGACATGTAAAATTCACAGTGATTTCTCCCTTGTGTGATATTAACCAACAATCATTGATCTTTCAGACGACAACTCACAGCAGACATTCACTCCGATAAAGACTTTCATTTTCATGTTTATCTAGGCTCATGTTTACCACTTCCTACAATTCCAGACCGTTATCATTTATGTAAAATTATGCATTATTTTCCCACAGTTCCAAATTGTTATATGTTAAGTTATACGTTACCTAGCCTATTTGTTTGATTTCACTTTTAAGCAGCAAACGGCTGTTGTTTAAATATGTGCTCTAAATGCAGAGTAAATAAACTGACTTGACTCCAAAATTTCGAGATAAGCCCGACATAGGTTAATAAAAATACAATATAAAAACAAATGTATGTTATTCAGAGAGATTACTAATTCTAATTCTAATGACTAATAATCAATTTAACCATTTTAAAAGTGTACAAATAAAACAGAAGACTTTCATTCGATATTTAACTTTTTTTTCATTTGTTTGTTGATGCAATCAGTATGCAACAGACCTATGCGTAACGGCCTTAGGGATTTACCGTAGCAAAACTCATCAGAAATATCACGGAGGAAGAGGACCTAGGCAATGTAAGTTGACGAGTTAGCTGTCAAGATAACCGTCAATGAAATAAGTTGCCATAAATGTATCTGTATCTGTTTGAACATGCTGTTCAGTGTCGTACTGGCAGCGTGAGGTCTGGCATGTTAATGGTTTCTACAGCTAAATATAAGTCTTTGCAAGAGACTCGACGTTTTTCTGCTGATAGATTAATGCGATACTAGGCTACATGTGACACCTTTGCGACCTATATAACTGTTATGACTGATAACATTTGATTGCATATAAGAATTGCTGGTGGATCTCAAACAGGGAACAGAGTTCACGCGCGGCTCTGCCCAGCGCACACAAAACTGTAATTGTTTGTTGATATACCACCCATGCCCCAGGTCATCGTTAGATAACAAGACACAGTTCCAGCATCTGTGGAAATCGGAACGCTTGAAGCTTGTCTTGAGCAGCCGTGTCCCTTTTTTCCAAGCATTACACCCGGCCCGTGTCAGCCGGCGCTCCCCTGCCTAAGCGGCACACATTCCCGCGAATTAGGAGCATATTACCGCTGGTATTGGAGACAGGGATAGGGATCATTCCTCAGGGATTGTGTGGATGGACACCCACTTTGAGCAAGGCAATGTTTCCTGTCCTCCCTGCAAGAGAGGAATCCGTGGCACTCTGTCCGAATCCCCAAGCTTCTCCGGCCTAATGGAGTCATTCTGGTGGTCCGGTGGTCCTGGCCAAAGCCTCACCGCGCTCGATCAGATATTTTCGCCATTCTTACACAGGGTCAGATTTGACCGACTTGCTGTCAATTTGCAAAGTTGTTCTGCTGCAAGCTCAACTGAATAGGACACTGAATACAACGTGACTGTGAATCCATAACACTTTCCCATCATGAATTGCGTGCAAGTCACAGGTACCTATTTAACTCGGCTACATCAAGCTAACAAATTATGCAAAAATAAAAAAGGTGACATGAAAGCTTTGGTTTGCTTTTGCAGTGCATTTTGGTGTTGAATGTAGTTGAAAATAAAAATACAAACATGAAATAAAAACATAACATTGTATGGTGCAAATTAAGTGGTAAGGCCTGGCAACACTACATGTGTTTTTCGAGTTCGTGATGATGATGACTATGATGATGATGATGATGATTGGTTAATTGCAGGCAGGCTCTGATTGCAGCAGAAAACCGCTGTTCTGTGAGGGTCCGCGCCGCGCAGGTTGAAGAGCGAGAGGGTGAGAGGCGTGTAATATATTTAACTACGCTAAAGTAGTGTTTTGAGAATGGGTAATTGCTTACATCCTTCTCTGGCCACAGGAACACTGTCCAGATCTCGACACACACACACACGCGCGCGCTTTTTGAAGCCTGCTTTCATGGCTTGCATGGCATGCGGCCAAATCTTTCGTCCAACCTGACTCGCTGACTGATAGCTAAAACAGTAGCCAGAAATGGACATGCGAATCGCGAACAGCAGGTTTGTTGAACAGATAAATGCAAAAGGTGCAAAAGCCCAGTAACCCCCCCGGATACGCTATACCTGGCATTCATGTTTCATTTCCCAACCCCGGTCAGCTCAGAGGCGAAGTTCAGACCCAGCTGACCAGCAGCGGGCACCTTTTAGCATAAGACAAACTTTTCTCACTCACAATATTTGCTGTGATAATGTTTTTTTGCCATGGCAACTTTGAGTCCAAAGATCTGTTAAGGCCCCCATGGTCTGACAGCTTGTGTAATTTCAAAGTCGGCCGAATAAGGCTCCTTTTACTGGTCTAACTTAACCAAATTGCTCCGGGTAAATAAGAAACCCTGTCAGGGCACCGAGTGAAAGATTTGCATTACATGTTAGCGGTCATGTGTGACACACAGGCTCTACGGATCTATCTTTTTTTGTTTTAGGGAAACAGACACAAAAATATACAGAATTGGCCGTAATTACGTTTAAGGGTTTATTTGACTTCGAAGACAGGCCTGCACGAAATTTGGTGGTGGGGGGAGAGTGGCAGCGTTTTAGGCAAGTGTGTTTCTGCTGAATACTCCAACGTCTGGACTAATCTAGCTTGGTGAATGGTTTGAATTTACTGCGCCACGACAGTAAAATTGTTCTAATGATAAAGTAAACAGATACTTCCTTTAGTATCAGAGGGAGGCAGCAAACTAGCCAGGCAAGCTTTAACTGTTAATTGTTGTTTTCCTACATATTCTAGTTTTAAAACACCAGCAATTATTTGTAAGTGGCGCTTTGATTTCTGTAATTTTGTTTGAAAGAAGCTTAAGGTGTTTCGGTGAGTTATTCCACATACTGAGTTGTCGGGTTTGCCTAAGAGTATAAGGTTTAACTAAATGAACTAAAGACACTGAGCTAATAAGAATGAGAGACTGGGTAGCAACGCAGCAGCTCATTTATTCCTATCTATTATCAATTGCAAGTATTAATTATATGAATTACGCTTTTTAAAAAAAGTGAAACAACAGGCCTATATTGTGACCATATCCTTTCTGTTATTGTCATTCATTTCTGATTAATCACCAAATTAACAACATCATAGGCCTATTTAAAAAATTAAAAACTATTTAATGCATAACTAATAATCATTAGCCTAATATTATAAACCAACAAATCATACTAAACAAATAATAATCTTGGTTTTCACTTCAAAGAAGTGTATTGCAAGGTTTCTTGCAATATTATACTTATTCAACCCTGTTGCATAATCATTCAAAATAAAGTATGTTTCTAGCATTTGCAGTATATAATTCAATAGAAGGTATTATGAGATTTCTGTTCTCTTGGCTATTTGTTGACATATTCAAATGTTTAGGAATGTACTCCATATTTCAGTAACACACATTACTTCATCCCTTATATTTTAGTGCATCAATTCATGAATTACACAAACTACAAAACTTCACACTAGAGATCACTGAGTGCAGCATAATGTCCTAACTATAAGCAATATCACCAAATGGGATCCATCCAGGCAGCGTGCCCACTCTTGCCCACGTCAGGCCCCAAGAGTGGGTCCCCCGGCTGGCCACTGATGGCTGCAGTTGTCCCTGTGTGTGCTGGTGGTCTTGGAGCTGCCCCCCGGCAGCTGCCACAGGTGTCTGGACATGAGGACATGAGCAGTGGGACAGTTAGTAGGGAACATAGGGCGGCCTATGAGAGGCAGGAAACCAAGCTGGACTCATTAATAACAAGAGAAGAGAAACATGTCAGGTCTTTCTGGCTCTTTCTCTCACTTTCCCCTCCTCTCTCTCTTTCACTCTCTCTCTTTCTCTCTCTCTCTCACACACACACACACACACACACACACACACTTTCTCTCTCACACACTCTTCTGCACGCAGCTATTAAATCCAACTGAAACAGCTGAAACATGTCACTGGCAAAAAAAATGCCTCCTAATGCATTCCATGATCACGTCTGAAATGCATGCACATTCATACACACACTTTTTGACCCGCTGTCTATCTTAAAACACACGCATGAACACACACACACACACACACCACAATTGTACAGTGGCCAAAAGACAATGTATAGTATCCTCACTATCATATTCAAGATACAAAATATAGAGAAAAATAATCCTTTAATTTGTTACTTTTCTGAATGTTGCTTTCTCCAGCCGCCACCAGTGATGCAAGACACTGGTGTACGTGTGGCCTACTGCACACTACATCATTAAACATTCCTAATCACCAGCTAATAACTCATATCCGGAATACATCACTGGATATCTCCTTGGATATGATGCCTCCGAGGGGTGTGCATCGTATAATATTTATTCTAGATACATATCACATAATCGAATACACACTCAACCAACTGCTATAATAAACTTCTGTCAAATAGGATTTCGCTAATCATATCAGATCATCAAGCATGCTCTTCAGGGTCTGAGGAAAATGAATAGGTCATCTTTAAAAAAAAAAAAAAAGAAAAACGCTATTAAATGGTAATCGAGGCAATCCAATTACTGTCCGACATCAAAGGATGGGGTGTCTTGGTGTAACCTGATCGTCTGCAGCCAGTTGCGAGGCTGCAGGTAATGCAATCTGTAGGTGAGTGAGATCTGGCTCTGTAATCTAATCCAGACTCGGCTCAGGACAGTAAATCTCAGCTAGCAGAGAGACACCCGAGCAGAGAGGCTGCAGCAGCGCTCACATGTTAGCCCTGTAATGTATAACACCAAGTCAAAGACATGCGCATGTGCAAAGACACACACACAGATAGACATACATGTATGGATGCACATTCACACACACACACACACACACACACACACACACACACACACACACACACACGGATGTGAGTTCCTCATGTAAGCCACATGATGTTGGGGTAGTGTGTCATGTAGGGGTGTGTGTCACGAGCTGACTAATTTTGCACTGTTTCATGCTTTACCCCTTTTAAATCCAGAGACATTGCTAAAACTAGTTTGTCAGATCATGTGTGTCAGGGACAGTATGATGACAGATTGCAGGTAGGTATCTGATACAAGATTACATGCTGCACTTTTTGAAGTCTTCTGGCATAAAGTTATACATACAAATAGACATGTGTGCATTGACATACAAACACACAAATGCACAAATTTCCCTCCAACACACACACACACACACAGTCCTTTACACACTCCCTTGAGGTCTTGAGGGCCTGTGAGTAGTTGGGCGGGCCTCAGGTGTTTCTAAGAGTGGGTTGCTGTGCAAATCAACTTATTATTCCTGTGCTCAGGCTGCTGTAGACGTTTGGAAGTGCATTTGTGTGTTTATTGGTTAATTAAGCTGGAGGAAGCTCCCCAGTGTTTTTTAATGAGAGCTGGCATTCCAAAGCCATATCACCTTTCAATTTATGTGCACAATTAGGAGAGTAAACAAACACACACTCACATTTGGCATTGCTCCCTTCTTTCCTCTTTTGTATTTTTCTTTCTGTGTGTCGGTGTGTATGAACATTCATCCTTTTCCTCGTCCGTCATCCCTCTTTCCCTCCCTCTCTCTCTCTTTCATAAACACACACACTAACTCTCTATGATATCCATGTCCCCTTAACACACACACACACAGGAAGGGGGAGTAGAATAGAAGAACATTTTTCATCTTTCTTTCTTCCTCTTTTCCGCCTTCCATCATTCTCTTTCTCTCCCCCTCTCTCCCTCCTTTCTTCTTCCTCCTCTCTTTTTGTTACAGTAGTAAAATGGTGCCAGGCTGACACATAAAGTTATGTGCCGTGTAACCGGATCCGCCCCATCAAACGTACAGTACAGCAGACAGAGGCGCTCCAAGCCCCCTCAACGCTGGGTGTAGTGTGTGCGTGTATTTGCATGTTTGTGCGTGTGTGCGTTTGTGTGTGTGTGTGTGTCAGTGTGTGTGTTTGTGCATGTGTGTGTGCGTTCGTGTGTGTGTGTGTGTGTGTGTTTGTGTGTGTGTGAAGGGGGCGGCTAGGGCACGAATAGTCTCCCAACCCCACCCCTGATAAAGGAGTGGAGGGACGCGGCCTTTGATTTCTTTAAAGGCCAGCCATAAATGAGTCCTGGGACACAGGACAGTCTGACCATAAAGCTCTAATGGACGATCAATTAAGAAGCCATGGCGGCTTACTCCAGCTTTTACTGGCCTGGGACAGGGGTCCAGGTCCCTCTCTGTCCTTTACACGTCTCCTTTCCTGCCCCTCAGCCTCCTGTAAGTGTGTGTGTGCGTGTGTGTGTGTGTCTACAGTGCAGGAGCCGGAGTGGAAGCATGACTCATATTCAGACACACACACTGTCATAATGTCTCTTAGTCCTCAAAGAAGACTGGGAGCTCAATAGGAGGTGGTTTGGGAGAGTAATACATCTCAGACTCAGAGAAGGGATTCAGACAGAGCGCCATCTACAGTTCTGGAGGATGGGGGAATAAGAAGTCGAGGAGAATTGAGAATCATACGCTTCAAATCCATTGAAATCATATGCCTCCAACAAGATCAGTTCTTCATCACTGTCAACATTGTTCAAATATGTTGTCAATATTGATCAAATCCTATCATTCACATCCCTGCAGGAGGACAAAGCTTATTTTTTGAGGGGTGTGTGTGAGTCTGTGTGTGTGTGTGTGTGTGTGTGTGGGGGGGGGGGTGACAGAACAACATGTGTGGCATTGTTTGCTCTTGGATCATTTTGGAGGCATTTTGTATTTTGTGTTTGTTTCTCTCTGGGCTGTAGTATCTCCCATTACACACACACACATGACAAACACACACTACACACATGTCCACTTAGAAAAAAGAACACGGACACGCACACACAGATACGCACACGTGTGCACACAAACACACACACACACACATACACACACATATACACACATACACACACACACACAAACACATACACACATACTTTTCAATTCCTGTTCCATGTTTACATGAAGCTTTTCTCAACTCCCTCTGACCTGAAGCAGGCTGGGGTGGAGTTTACGTTGTGAGCATTTTAGATGTCATCAAAACCATCTCAGGGCTCGGAGGGCAGAAATTGGTTCCATTCACCGCCTCTCAGGGTGCACGGCTGTGGCCAGGCAAGCCACGCGAGAGGGAAACTAAAAAGACTACAGCAGTATGTATGTGTGTGTGTGTGTGTGTGTGTGTGTGTGTGTGTGTGTCAGCTTTTTCTCTCTGTGTGTGTGTATGTGTGTACACACATCTGTGTGTCTGTAGCTGAGCATGTGTGTGCTGTATGTATTGTTAGGAGCATGTGTGTAAGTATGTGTATATCTGTGTGTGTGTGTGTGTGTGTGTGAAAGTTGTGTGTGTGTGCGTGTAGACAGAGCAATATGATGACTAAAAATCAGCAAGAAAGAGAATGTTTGGAGGTGAATCGCATGCCAGTCCATAATCAGCCTTCCAACCTGCCAGTCACACTGGGTTAAAAAACACATTAGCTTCACACACACACACAATCAATTCATCAGAACTGTTTCAGCTGGATGTCAGTAGTATAAGTGTGTGGACTAGCACACTGCACGCACACACACACACACACACACACACAAATGTAGATTACCCAGCAGCAATCCTCAAGACTAGCACTGCCAGATGTACCCACATTTAAACGTATGACAGTAATTAACACAAAACTAATATTAGAATTAAATCAACACAGAGACTTGAGTCAATACAGTAATTATCACACACACACACAAAAACATTTTCACTTCTTTAACCCATCAGCTTGTCTGCAGATTCTGTTTTCCCGCAAAGCTCCATGCACATGCACTTAGCAGTATGCGTTCCACCAGACACACAAACACACACACACACACACACACACATACACACACACCTCTAAAAAGTCATAGACAGAGAAAGCTCCATACACATGTACTCAGCGGTAGGCTATGCTTTCCACCAGCTGTTAAAGCTCATATTTGGAGAGCGGAACGACGCAAACCTCTGGCTAGGAGCTCATGCCAGCATGCCTCTCCATTGAATCTAATTAGTGGTCTGCTGACTGTGTGCCCTAGAGGGAGGGAGGGGGAGAGAGAGAGAGAGAGAGAGAGAGAGTTTTCCCTGGGAACCTGAGGGCTGGCTAAAGGGGGATACGGGCAGGGGGAGGGGGTACTTACTCCTGTCAGGCCATAAAGGACTGCACTGGGCCATGGAAGAAGTGATGATCATTTCATATGTTCACAGCCACCAGCCTAGCTCCTGTGTGTGTGCTTGTGTGCATGTGTGTGTGTGCGTGTGTGACAGAAAAACAAGAACGTATATGTATTAGCTTCACACAGCAACAGTGTTTTTTTACCTTTTAATAAATTAGAAAGATAGATAGATAGATAGATAGATAGATAGATAGATAGATAGATAGATAGATTGATAGATAGATAATGAAGACTAGAGAGAATGAGTTAAAGAAAATGAATAAGTGAATAAAAGAAGAAGAGTCTACGAGAGAGAAGAGAGCAGAGAGAGAAAGTGTGTGTGTGTGTGTGTGTGTGTGTGTGTGTGTGTGGGGGATCATGTGAGGATGTGTGTGAATGAGTGTCCTGAGTTGTAAATCACACTGGGGTGTCTCAGGACAGTGAGGTGCCTTAATGCACTCTGGCCAGGAAGTAACACTAACAAAGAGCCTAACAAAGGCTCATCAGTGTCCCAATGCAGACATATACGCACCACAAGAACCCCAGCTCCCATTCACTAACACTGGCTCATCATGTCAACAGCCTGACACCAAGCTCACACAGACCTCTAAAATGGAGAGTGATGGTGCGTGTGTGTGCACATGTGTGTATGTGTGTGTGGGTGTGTAGATCTCCCTCTTTCTGAGTGTGTGACTCTGTGTGTGTGTGTGAGTGTGTGTGTGCATGTGCTGTTATGTGTCGGTGTCTGTGTATGTGCCTGTGTGTGTGTGTGTGTGTGTCCAGCAGAAGTGGACAGAAAGCAGATGTGTCTGAGGCGTGCTAAAGGCTGGTGTTGTTGATAATCAGGCCTCTATTAGAGAGGTATGTGGCACTGGGCCTGTGGGCCCGAGACAGATTACATTAGTCAATCCCTTCAGAGCGCATCAGTGGCTACCACACACACACACACACACACACACACACAGATCACACCCATAGGGAGAGACGCTACTGGCATGCAGGACAGTCCTGACTCTCTGAAATACAGACACACACACGTGTACTTTATATAGACAGAAACACACATACTAGACAGAGAGAGAGAGAGAGAACGAAAGACAATCTCTCAAACACTCACATAGTCGCCAGTTGAGAGTAACAAATGAGTTCCTGCTGTTTTTGAGCATCCTGTCACTCTATAGTTTATCCAGACTCTTACGGGTGCTCTCATTTCTTCAATTCTTCGTCTTCATCTCTCTCCCCTCCCTCCGCCTCTCTCTCTCTCTTCTGGTTTCTCCCTCTCTTTCTGTCCCTTCCTCTCCTTCTGTCCCCATACATCTCTCCCTCTGCCATACTCTCTCTATCTCTCTATCCCCAGTGACCCTGTATGTGTGTATATGAAGGGAGTTATGGCTTACAGATGAGGCAGAGTGTCTCCATTCAGAGCTTCAGTGACACCTCTCCCTCTTCATCTTCTCCCTGTACACACCTGCACACACACACACATTCTAGCACACACACTCTAGCACACACAACACACACAGACACACACATA
Source organism: Tenualosa thibaudeaui (assembly GCA_027481765.1). Classification (NCBI taxonomy): domain Eukaryota; kingdom Metazoa; phylum Chordata; class Actinopteri; order Clupeiformes; family Clupeidae; genus Tenualosa; species Tenualosa thibaudeaui. Next base: position 11,860,341 of record JAIFZK010000012.1, on the reverse strand, counting down.
CACACATAGAAACAAACACACACACACACATGTGAAAACAAGAGGTGGGGATAGGTGAGAAAGCCAGACATCACAAGTCTCTAAACGTTGATGAAAAGCTAAAATGGAGAGATTGTGCAGAAGAGATAAAGTCAAATATGCAAGACAGGTAGAGTGAGTAGAGGCATGTATTTCTTATCAAAACAGTGACTGACTACCATAATACCATCACAGATTTAGGGCTGGTGGTCAACCCCTCTCACTTTGTGTGGTGTATTAGTATTTCTATTAATATTAATATTGTATTTATTTTTATTGTGGCTGTTTTGTTTTCTTTTAGGGGTTTTGTATTTTTATACTTGAAATTGAATTACTATAAATATTGTAAAAATGTTTCAGGAACACTCTTGGGCAACCAAAGGGTTGCCGGTTCAAGCCGCGACCAGTAAGAATGTAGGTGGGGGAAGTGGTTGAGCACTCCCATGCCCACATCCATGGCTGAAATGCCAGAAGAACCTAACCTAAAAATGTTTATATATATATTATATATTATTTATATATAAATAGCAGATGTGGTATGGAAGATAAAGTCAGAAATACAGAAAGTGATGGACAGAGAGAAATAGACAGATAGATGCACAGAGACTAAAAGAGACAGAGGAAAGGAGAGAGAGTCAGAAGGAGAAATAATTCCGAAATATCTCCCTCAGTGGTCGTTATATGTTATGGGCTGGAGCATCTGGGCAGCTGTAACATCTCATGGCTTCAACTTCCTCTCCTTTCCTGCCTTCTTCTGTCCTGTCCATTCCTAACCTCTACTCTCCATCCTCCCTTTGCTCATTTCTTTCCCACTTCTCTCCTCTCCTGTCCTTTCCTTCACTCCTCTTTTCTGCTGTCTTCTCTCTCGCTCTCTCCTCTTTTTCTTGGCCATTCTCCACCCCTTTACACTCATTTCTCTTCACACCTTTTTCTCTCTTCACCTCTCTTCTCTTGTCTTCCTTCCTATTCTCTCCTCTCCTCTGCTCTTCTTTCTCTTCTCTTCTCTTCAGTCATTTCCTACACCTCTTCTCTCCTTTCCTCTCCTCTCCCCCTGTCCTATCCTCCCCTACCCTCTCCTCTCCTCCCTGTCCTCTTCTCCTCTCCTTTCATCACCCTCTCCTCTCCTCCTCCTCTTCTCCTCTCCTGTCCTCTTCACCAGCTTCTCTCACCTTCATCAGGACTTTGAGTGACCACAAAACAGAACAGACTCAAAATCAGTAATCCTTGTTCCGTGGAGAGAGAAGGGGGGGAGTAGAGAGTAGTAGAGGGGTAGAGGGTAGAAGAGCGGGGCAGAGAGAAAGGGGGTAAAGAAAGAGGAATAAGAGTGAAACAACAAAGGGATGAGTAAATGGAAGGTAGAGGGCAGTAGAGAAAGAATGACAAAAGACAGTGAAAGAGAGAGAGGGTTGATAGAGAAACTGACTGAGACCAGCGGACAGAGAACGAATGTGTGTGCATGAGAGAGAGCAAGAGAAAGTGAGAAAGGGAAAGGGAAAGGGAAGGGAGAGAGAGAGAGAAGAAAGAAGAGTGAGAGAGATGAAAGAGAAAAAAGAGGAAGAATTGTGTCTGAGTGTTGTTGAGTGAGTGCTCTGCATTAGCTTAGCAGATTAATGAAAACGTCTCATTGGCAGTGGATTGTGATTGCCCTCCTCCACAAAATTACTACCAGACTTAGCGGGTGGTGGGTACTGGGATGGAATGAGTGTATGAGTAAGTGAGGAAGGGTGGGAGGAAGAGAGAGAGAGAGGTAGAGAGAGAAGTAGAAGTGTGTATGTGTGTGTGTGTGTGCGTGTGTGGGGGGGGGTCATGGAGACGAGGCCAGAGTGTTTCGTCTCAAAAGCCCCTCTTACTCTCCTTGCCATATATTAGCACTTGTCAGGGATGGCCATTAAGGTGAAAGCCAGAGCAGAAATTTAATTACCAAACCATTTATTTCATTGAAAGGAAAATAAACCCACAGCGCCCTCAGAATGCATTAAGGCCAGCCAGTGGAGGGAGTCTGTTTTTATATGCCCCCCATACACACACACACACACACACACACACACACACACACACACACACACACACTCAGCAGGCTGTGTTGATAACACACAGGACCCTTGACGTTTGTCCTGTGCTGTGGTGGAAATAATGTTCTTTTCATGCGCGCAGAGGCCGGCTTCTCTCTATCAGAACCAGCTGGCCAGCATAAGTCATTCTTTATTTAACTTCAATTAGGAGAACAACTGATTTAATGAAGGTAGCTGTTTACACATGGAAGGCACTCATCCGTGGCAGCTATTGAGAGAGTGTGGGGTGGGGTGTGTGTGGGGGTATTTCTCTCTCTCTCTCTCTCTCTCTCTCTCTCTCTGTGTGTGTGTGTGTATTTGTGAATGTGTACACACTCACAAGTATATAAATGTGTATGTATATTTATTGATAATTTGTAACCCTCTTTATTTGATTATGTATGGACATATATTTGTGTGTGTGTGTGTGTATATGTGTGTGTGCTCAGTCACACTAATGTCCTTGTGAAAACATCTCAGCCTTAGCATGTGTGGCACAAGGGGACCAACTTGAGGGCTCTTTGGGACTTAAGTGGTGCACGACAAGGCCTGCAAAACAGTCCCACTGTTGAATATTCTCTCGTTAACAATGGGGGAGGGGCAACAAATAATTAGGTGGGTGAAGGAAAGGCGGAGTGGTGGTCCTAATCTACTCTTAATGAAACTTAGATTCCCCGAAAGGGGAGGGGGGCGGGTATAACAGAATGACGTACATGGAGAGACACTTCAGTGGAAACATTAAGACATTAATGGATTTAGATTCAGAAGGAGGAGTGGATAGGTCTGACCTTTGACCTAAGGGGATGCTGCAGTACAATTATATTCAAGAACACGAGGAACCCAAGATGGCTGACAAATGTTCACAGAGATCCTCTGTTCATGTGCAGAATGGAGAGCTGAAGAAGCAGAAACATCAAAAATGAAATCAGAGAACAATCCACTGTAATTGAGGAGGGATAAGAAGAGAGATGGCAAGAGAGAGGGAGAAAAAGTAAAAAGTGAATGTGAGGAGGACAGAAAGAGTGTACACTACAACCCCTCAAGGAAGAGCCTGCATCCTTTCCACACACACCTGGAAAGGCAGAAGACCGGGGAAGGAGGAGGACAAGAAACAGGAGGAGGAGGAGAGGAAAAGAAAGAGGAGAGCAGGAGGGAGGAAGAGGTGAATGGAGAAAAAAAGAGAAATAGAAGAGAAAGAGGAATGGAAGAGTGGTTGAAGAGTAGATGAGGAAGAAGAGGAGGAGGAGGAAGAGGAGAAGGAGAAATAATGGCGTTGATGAGGAGGAGGTGTGGAGAAGAGGAGCAAGAGGGGTGGGGAGGACAGCAAAAGAGAGGTCAGTGGCTCTGGAGGAGAAAGAGTTGAAAAGAAGGAGGGGGTATGGAGGAGAAGACAGAAGAAGAGAGCGCAGGCACTGTGAGGAAGAGGAGGAGGAGGAGGAGGAGGAGCGTATTGTTTGAAGTCTGGGACGGGGGACCCGGCGGAGCACTAAAGGCTCCCCCTCAGCCTCCCTCGGCCGTATAAATGACAGCTAGTGAAACAGGATCCTGCGGCCGCTCGTAAAACGCCCGGGGATCTGCGCCGCCCCGCTCTCTTCATCAAATTGGCCGTAATTGTCATCTGTGGATTTGAGTTTTTAGTTCAGCTTTTACAGACCCAGAGACAGGGAGACTGAAACCCGACCAGAGATCTCCAAGTAAGGGGCGCTTGTGTGTTTGTGGATCGCCGTGCTCCCCTGTGAATTATTGGAGGTGGAAATAGTGTGTGTGTGTGTGTGTGTGTGTGTGTGTTAGGGGGGCAATCCATCCTGTTCTTTGCTCATCTTTATCTTTTTCTCTGTCTCTCTTTTACTCCCTTTATTTCTGTCTCTCTCTCTTTTCCCCTCTCCCTCGCTCCTTCAGATCTTCAAAGCCCAGACTAGGTCAGAGCACAAATCACACTGTCCTGAGAGCTTGGCCCCATAACCAGTGAGCCCAGATATGACAGCGAGACTCGAAGCCCTCCGAGGGTGACCGTAGAAGCATCTGGAAGGCTTGTCCAGAAACAGATGGAACACAGGTAGAGGTCTGGCGTGATTGAGAGGTGAATGTGAATGACCTCACGGGCTCGCCTCGGCCTTGTGAATTATACCTAGTCCTGTATTTTTAGATCCCTATTAGTTAGCAGATCTTAAAGTTATCCTCGGGGATCACTGGCCTTGCCGAGGCTCCATATCTCAGCTGATGCTGAGACGTACGACACTGAAACATCTGTCTGCTGTTAGGCTCTCCTCAAGCAGCCACATATGCAGAAACAGCATCCATCAGTCCCCCCCCAGGCACACACACACACACACACACACACACACAGATTTCAATCCAAATAGGACATTCATTCTATAAGATCCCTCCTCACCATGTGAAACAGTGGGGAGCTTCTGAGGCTGAACACAGACACATATGTATATATGGAACAGAAAAGAACTGGACTCTCAAGAAACCTGTTTCCTCACCTGCAATACAATACATACCTCAGTGCAACTCATCGCATTTATTCCCTTCCTCAGAAACACATTGGCACTGATCATGCCAATCATGTGTCCCCATCTGTCTTTTCCATCTCTAAAGAACTATGAGAATATGTCCCTTTGGCATCAGTCATGATCTGAAAGTGTTCACATTGCAGCTGTCCTTCAGACTGATTTTAATCAAGGGCAAGGAGTTACATCTAAAATGGAAAACTGAAATGAATTAGTAATTAATTGAATAACTAACATAAAATGATCAAATGTGCCTGAGTAACACAAAAGGAGTTCCCACATTCCTTATGATAACTTTACTTGCAGGAGAAACTTTGTTTGCTGCCTGACTTGGAAAGTTTCCCCTCATTTAAATAAATACCAATGTTTTGCATGAAAATGAGTATTATGTTTCACCATTTGCACAGAGGTGCTTTTGTGCGAGTATTTACTGCTGGCGAGACACGTTTCTTTAGATGTGGGCAAGAAGAATAGACCCATTACCATTGCCTAATCCAGAGTAAAAAGTAACCTGTCAGGTTTTGACATGTGCTGTTGTCTCCAATGAGCAATTTTGTAAATAGTAAAAAAAACAATCCACGGTATTAAGGGAACATTTTGTTTGTTTTTTGAAAAGACTCAACATCACCTCTGCCAACTGACACAGCAAGTGTTTCTGATGCCAGATTTGCCTAAGCGTTTGGCTGTCTGAATGACATAAGTATGGTAATTTTGGGATTAAATTTTCCCTCAGGCTCAAGAGACATTTTTTTTTCTGCATCGAGCTGTACTCTTTGATGTCCACCTGAGGTTTTCATGAAAGCAAAAAAGTCTGGCTAAACTGACCTCAACTGCCTGTAGGTGTTATGGGAGGAGCTAAACCCACATCAACAGGAAGTAGGTCAGTAACTGGACCTGTTAATGGACAAAGCTGCCATTCATTTATATGAGAGCGTGGCTAACTAGTGGGGGTGGCGGGAGGTGAGTGGGGGGTGTTGGGGGCAGTACTGTAATATCCATGAAAAACATTATGACCGACAGGAAAAGATGAACACAGCAGCTGCACCCGTCATAACTACAGAGGCCATTTTGGTCCATCCACCCTCTGATGATTGACATCTCCTCAGGACCTGCGTTGACAGAGTCGGCCATTTCCCATGGTCCTCTTGACTTGGTGTGCTGACTAACACACACAGCCCCGCCAAGCCCTTAATTTCAGAGAGGTGGGGGAAAGGAAAATGTTATGAAATTACCAAGTAAGATGGAGCTCAAAAATAACATTCAATTCTGACAGAGAGAGAGAGAGAGAGAAGGCAATGGAGAGACTGAGCGAGACAGCGAGAGAGAGGGAAAGAGTTCGCGGTGTGACCTTGAATTGTAAATGTCAAGTAATCCTCATGTCTTGTGTGGAAAACAAAACAGTGAAATAACTAAGTCATCACTGTAATAGCTCCCTACTCTCAACTCAAATACTGGCTGCACACTTGCAGATGTGTGTGTCTATGTGTGTGTGTGTGTGTGTGTGTGTGTGCATGCATGCAGGGTGTTTGTGGGGTGTGAGGGAATTTAGAAGGAGTGCAATAAAATATGCATTTTAAGACCCTGCACAAGTCTATTTACATAGCAATTTATAAAGCATTATAACACACACCACAATTGGAATACCTCTATTTATATAATGCTATAACAGGCAATAGACTTTATGAAGCTTACAAAGCTTTATAACACAAGCCACAAACAAACTTTCTGAACTTTAAATGTGTTAGAGCAGTAACCCAGCTGGATTTGTATTAGTTTTATGACAAAGTCCCCTGATGAATTAGTTGAATTTAGGGTAATGATATAAGTCTTATAACATAATAAATGCCAAAATGTAATATTCTAAACTACAGCAGGAAAAATCACTGAAATCATTTGTTAACAATGTCAAATGCTGTTGTATGACTTGAGCTGTATATGTAAATTAAAAGGATCCACGCTGTTTTTTTTCTCCTCCTATACCATATTAAAATTTTAAATATGAGTTGTTGTGGACCAAGGTCTCTGGCTTACAGTTCTTTTAATTAAGCTGTGGGTAACCACCTGACTAAAGTTTTTGGATGAATTCAAACATTCTGCATCCAGACTAACCTTAATTTATTCTCATATTCTCAAACTATCTAAAGTAAACAAAACAACCCCCCCCCCCCCACACGCACACACACACACACACACACAGTGCTGTGCTTTCTTATCATAAGTAGGGACTAAGAGTGGGTGGTTGGATGGAAATCTCCAGTTTTCTCCGACAGCCCCAGCAGCAGCAGGAACAGCAGCAGCAGCAGCTGTGTTGTCATGTCAGTGTCCGAACCGCCAAGCCACGCCGATCCATGTGAAAAACTAATTTCCTCACGGCTCATAACATATTAATAAACTTCCCTCTTATGGATCTCACTTAAGTCCTGGGACGGGATATCTTGCTATCTCCTAAATCCTTGTTCCGCTTGCCAAGAGCACCGTTCCCAACCAGTGACACCCTCCCCCTCACACACACACACACACACACACACACACATACTCACTCACTCATGCAAAACACTTTCTCACACATATGCAGAAGTATTCACACACACATACACACACACACACACACACACACACACACAAATTCTCTCACATACAGTCATGCTTTGTCATGCACACATGCACACACACACGCTCCAGTTCCCACTTTGCTGCACCACCCACATACACACATGCAGACAAACACATAAAACAGCCAATCTAGTGAGTGATAGTGAGATTGACGTGTGGATATCAAGTGTGTCTGCTTCTGGAGCCACTCCACCCACAAGCTGAACAGGGAAATGGTTAGCAGGCCAGCAGGACTGAGCAGATGTGTGTGAATGTGTGTGTGTGTGTGTGCACGTCTATGTGTGTGTTTGTCTGTGTGTGCGTGTGCGTGTGCGAGTGTGCATTTTGCATGTGTGTGTGTGTATGTGTGCAGGAAGGGGCCCTGTGATATGAAGCACATCCTCCAGATATTATACATCAACATACTTATAAAATTCATTCCACATTTCACTGCACTGGAGGAGCAGGAGAAACATGCAAATCCTTTGGGGAGTGAACAGGACATCAGCACCTGCCAGTTGGCAGCAACTTGTGTGGCCTCACTCTACCTCCTAAGAAACAACCTCCCGAGGGCGATACATCCAAGCAACAACAACTAGAGTATGTTTGCTAACACCCCCTCAGCCTACACCACCATTCTACTCTTCAGTGTATTTATTGGTGGAAGAAATCGTGATATTACTTGAAAAGCTCTAAGCACTAACTTGAAAAGCAATAAGCCCCGCAAGTCCATAGTTTCCACTGATTTCAGAACAGTTAAGGTGGTTTTATGCACTCTGCATCATGCTGTGTCTCACAATTCCCCTTAGCTGTTCTAAAATCAGCGAAACCTACCGCCTCTCGGGGCTTATTGTTTACATTCCCCCCAGGATGAATAAAACTAGCTGATTCCATCTGAAAAAAAGTAGGTGAAGTGTACAAGCAAATGAGATATGGAGGATGGGATAAAGAAGTGGCATTGCAATGCAGAGATGCAGAGAGTGTGTGTTTATGTGTGTGTGTGTTTGTGTGTGTGTGTGTGTGTGTGGGGGGGGGGGGTGGAGAGAGTGGTGGACTGAATTAGAGTGTAGAGTGAGATGATGGGGGATGGGGTGTTTGAACATGACACTCTCTACACAGGTGTCCCACAGAAGCCCCAGTTGCTCCGACACCATACACACACACACACACACACACTATGCCTCCTCTTAATGAGGATTGACACGCTGAACTCGACAAACACGACAGTCATCTGCGGAATGATCTGCTGGGGGAGAGGGGGACATGACACTGGGAGAGATGGGGTTGGGGTCTGGGAGTAGGAGTGTATGCCAGTATGTGTGTGTGTGTGTGTGTGTGTGTGTGTGTGTGTGTGTATGTGTGTGTGTAGAGTGTGAGCATGTGTGTCTGTGTGTGAGCATGTGTGTATGTGTGTGTGTATGTGTGTGTGTGTGTGTGTGTGTGTGTGTGAGTAAGTGAGTGAGTGTGTGTGTGTGTGTGTGTGTATGTCTGTGTGTGTGTGTGTAGAGTGTGAGCATGTGTGTCTGTGTGTGAGTGTGTGTGTGTGTGTGTGTGTGTGTGTGTGTATGTGTGAGTAAGTGAGTGAGTATGTGTGTGTTTGTAATGTATGTATGTCTGAGCAAGGGATACAGGGGCAACCCAAAACGGACAGCTCATAAAAAAAGCCTAAAAAACTCAGTGAGTGATTTATGTCTGCAAATATCTGTAATGGCGTCAATAAATCTGGTCGGGTTTTTCAGGGAGTGAAAAAGATCGTCTCAATTAGCTCACACTCACTATTTTTTTCCCCGTTTTGGAAAAAATGTGCTTGCTGTGGCACTGCTCAATCCCATTGCTGTTTCCAAACCTGGAGACATAGTTTTAGCCGAGTTGCTTTCCGCCATGGTGTGTGTGTGTGTGTGTGTGTGTGTGTGTCTGTCAGTTCTTGTTTTTAAATGAAATACATATCTAACGGTTGGAGTCCTGCTTGTTTGCTTAACTGCTCGTCTTGAATAGATATTTATTTGGCCCATTACGAGTCTGACTAATGGATTCCATTTGAGAAGCAGCAAGAGGTTGTCAAAGGAAAACAAACACAAAGATATTTTCACTCCATCTCTATCACTTTCTTTCTCTCTTTCCTTTTCACCTAATTTCCATAATCTTTGTCTCTTTCACTCCCTCCCTACCCCTCTCTCTCTTTCTCTCTTTTCTATGTACCTTTCTCCCTCTCTCTGTCACTCCCTCTGTATCATCAAATCTTTAAATCTAGAAACAAAGCTCCCCTTCCTGTCTTATTAGGATTAGAAAACCCGCAGGCTGAGTCTGGTACTATTGAAAGTTAGTTGTGTGCGCAAACAACAAACGATTGAGGTGTTGGCTTTTTAATGTCAAAATTGGTGCCATGGTGACCATAGAACAGACTGGTCAAGATAAAATCAAACCCATTTGATTCAGTCTTAATTACGTCAACAATGGAAAGATTGGCAATGTTTAAAATCTGTCACCAAAACACACATAACGATTTAGTCTGTGACTAAACACTGTATCATCAACTACCTTGGATTACCTATGATTGTCATGGATGTTCCATCACAATCAGGGCAATCGGGTAATCGGGAGATCTGTTTCCAGCTTAAGCTAACAAGAGATTCCTGCATGTTACACTTCTTGACCTTGGCGTCCAGTAATTGTGTTTGAGTTGAAACTTGACACACACTCACACGTGGTTACTTGGATACCAGACCTCTAAGTCTTAGCTCTACAGCAAGCTAAAGGCCAGATGCTAAGCCGTCAATCTTCACAGTTCTCCTGGCTTATAAACTAGTGGGACTCTACCAATATTGTATGATGAATACACTGTGATTATATTAGTACACATATAAAATAACACAACCAATAAGAAAAATATCCAGTAATCTTCCCTGGGGGACTCCCTGATCTGATTTTAACATGATACTGTTAAGAGGATATCCCAGACTTTTCTTGACAGTGTGAACTCTGTGATATTGATATGCTTAGGCTATCTAATAAGAGCAGTCGACAAGGCACCGAGTGTGTGTGAGTGTGTGTTCATACAATATGTCTGTGGGTCTGTGTGTATTTGTGTGTGTGTATGTATGTCTGTGTTGTGTGTGACAGATGTGTGACTGTTCATTTGTCTTTGTGTCGGTGTGTTCATGTATTTGTGGTGTGTGTGTGTGCACATGTATGAGTGTGTGTTTGTGTGTGTGTGTGTATGTGGTCATGACTCTGCATGTGCAGTGTGTATGTGTGTGTGTGTTTGCTTTAACAAGACGGCTTTCCTCCAGTGCAGTAGGCCTGATGTGTTTACCCGGAGTGCTGACCTTCTCGCAGTGACACTTTCTCTGCTGATATAAATACCACTGACACTTTAAATCACTGCTAGCGAAACCCTATACTGCTTGCTACCCAGCCCTCCCATTGGCCGAGCCATGTCATATGATGACAGTTTTGACCAATAGGAAGAGCGGCGTGTGATAGTGGAGGGATATTTTGGTCCCAAGTTTATTTGTTGAGAGGCCATGTGAAGCAGAATCAAACAGGAGGTACACACAAACACACACACACACACACACACACACAGATATACATACACACACATTGCACAAACACTGGGTGTTGGGTTCCATGATGAAACCAGATCACCAGCTCAGCGCTAATATGTTCAAAAATACGATAATTATGAGGCGATAACGTGTGCTGATCGTGTTGCCTGTTGCCAGTGCGAGGGAAGCCCCACTATTCCCAAAACAGAATGTGTGTGTGTGTGTGTGTGTGTATCGTGTTTGTAGAGCATTTGCCAGGTCTGAGTGATGCAATCGTCACCATTATGAGTCACATGGGATTTGCCCCCACCCTCACACACACACATACACACACACACACAAACAAATTCCCTTATGACACCTAGGATTTGACATGATGCACTTGTCGGGTCATCTTCATCTCTCAGCAAGAAACTCTTGCACACCCAAGAGTGCATGCACACATACGCACATACACACACTTACGCCACCAAGGACTTTACTTGACACCTGACAGAACATCCTGATCACTCAGTAAGAACCTCCCCCAACACACACACACACACACACACATTCACACTTTAAGATGAGTCAACACTTCCCGACTCTACATTCAACCCTACTGCTGGGCAGAAACTCTACAAACTGCTTTATCCAGCACATTCACATACCAAAAGAAAGGTTAGTTCATGTTATTTTTCACACAAAATTAGAGGCGTTTACTTTAGGCGTCGAGCTATTATGACCATATCCGTAAGCCTGAACGTTAGGAACATTAGGGGTTGTGGGTTCGAATCCCAGCTGCCACCGTTGTACCCCTGAGCAAGGCACTTAACCCTAAGTTGCTTTCGGGGAGACTGGCCCTGAACAATTGATAGTTGACATAATGTAAGTTGCTTTGGATAAAAGCGTCTGCTAAGTGCATAGATGTAAATGTAGGAAACGAATGAAATGAATGCAGACCATGAATGGAAGTTTCCATCCATATCTGTTTCTGTTTTTAACATAGAACCTCAGTGAACCACCTCTATGAACTACTCCACCACTCCACCAAACGATCCCGGCCGTTACCATAAAAGCCTGGCGCGAGCATCAGTGGCATGTAACCTATCTGTCTGAGTCAAAGGTCGTCTGTGGGGGTCGAGCCTGGGCGCGGTCGATGGCGGCGAGCCGGCTGATATTCTGCGGCAGGTTGCAACGAAGGCTGATGAAAGGTCAAGACGAGGTCGCAGACAGGGTTAGCGGTTTGGGGCTCGTTGTCAATGGATCCACTTACAAGGTTTTTAAGTGTGTGTGTGTATGTGTGTGTGTGTGTAGGGAGAAAGGCAATCCACATACACACATACACACACACTGAGTGCTGAGCAGGCTTCCATACTCCTGTGTACTGAGGATTATTGTCCATGGATCCGTTTATGAATGATGTGTGTGTGTGTGTGTGTGTGTGTGTGTGTGCGCGCGCGCACATGCTGTATTCCCCCATGTAAGTGAGTGTGGAGCAGACTCCTCTACTCCTGACATTTGTGGCAGCAGAGAGCAGACTCCTTGGAGGGGGCCGCCAGTGAGCCTATGGAAATATATGCTGTGTGTTTATTTAAAGTTTCATATTTAAAGTCATTTCCTTTTCATGTTTTTGGATTACATTCAGACTTTCCAAGTTGGAATTTTTAACACGGTGGCAGAGAAAACAGAGAGAGAGAGAGACAGAGAGAAAGAGAAGGAGGGAGAACTGAAAAAGAAAAACAGAACTGGTCATTCCTCTGCTCTGCTGTGGAAAGCAGGGTTTGTCTTTCATCTCCACCTACTGAGAGGCTCTTCATTTATTCCACTTTGATCCTTCGATAAACCATCAGCAGCATTGATCATAATTCATCTACCAGAATGGCAGAGAAAGAGAGAGAGAGAGGGAGAGAAAAAGAGAGAGAGATACAGAGATACAGAAACAGACGAAGGCATCTCATTAATGTGAGTGTAGCAAGGGAGAGAGAGGGATGGGGTAGCGGCTTGAAGATGCATGCTGTGTGTGTGTGTGTGTGTGTGTGTGTGTGTGTGTGTGTGTGTGTGTGTGTGTGTGTGTGTTGAGGGGGACATATAGAGGCCCTGGATGTAAAGGAAAGACGAGAGAGGCCCTGGATGTAAAGGAAAGAAGAGATGAAATCACTGCAGAGTGGAATTGCGCCAGTGTGAATTGAACATTTTGTATCAGGGCCATACCATTTATGTCTTTGCTCAGTATAGCACACTAAGGACAAGGAAATGAAGGGGTTTGAAATGAAGGTGGTTTTTCAGACGTTTCTGACACACAGATTCAAATTGCTCAACAAATGTGCAGAGAATAACAAAAGAAGAGCCTAGAAAATACAACATCCACAGAATGTCTTTTTTTACACAGCATATTATCTGCCTTTGTTAGGCCATGATAGTGGAGACAGAGAGGAGAGAGTAAGTGAGGTACAATGGTAAGATGACCAGTATGTAGACAAAAAGACAAAACAGCCAAGTGCTCTATAATTATAGAGGTGAACTCAAGACAAAATGGGAGGAGGTCTTAGCCTATGTCCTTTCGGGCCCAGGCCCCTCTCATGCAGAGTCAAGGAATTTGGTTTCAAAACCCTTTATTAATTCCATGGGGTGAACTAGCACTACTAGCTAACATGGAGTAGACTAGTACTACTATCTTACATGGGGTAGACTAGTACTACTATCTTACATGGGGTAGACTAGCACCACTACCTAACATGGGGTAGACTAGCACCACTAGCTAATATGGGGTCGACTAGCACCACTACCCAACATGGGGTAGACTAGCACCACTAGCTAATATGGGGTTGACTAGCACCACTACCCAACATGGGGTAGACTAGCACTTCTAGCACTACCAACTTAGATTAGATTAGATTCAACTTTATTGTCATTACTCATGTATAAATACAGGCAATGAAATGTGGTTTGGCATCTAATCTGAAGTGCAAAGAGCAGCAAGTGCAGCATATACAGTATATGCAGTATGTACTAGAGACAGAGCAATTTCCATAACAAACTGTCACACAGTTAGTCAGGATGCTCTCGATCGCACAACGGTAGAAATTGCTCAGGATGCCAGTGGACAGGTGTTTTTTCTTTAGTGTCCTCAGGAAGAAGAGGCACTGGTGGGCCTTCTTGACCAGGCTTGAGGTGTTGGTCGACCAGGACAGGTCCTCGGAGATGTGGGTCCCCAGGAATTTGAAGCTGGTAACACGTTCCACCATTGATGTGGATGGGGTCATGGGTGTTTCCTCTTTCCTGAAGTCCACGATGAGTTCCTTGGTCTTTCTGGTGTTCAAGAGCAGGTTGTTGTCAGCACACCATGCAGCCAGGTGCTTCACCTCTTCCCTGTAGTCAGACTCATCATTGTCACTGATGAGTCCAATCACCGTGGTGTCATCTACAAACTTGATGATGGAGTTGGATCCATACGTAGGCCTGCAGTCATGGGTGAAAAGGGAGTAGAGGAATGGGGATAGCACACAGCCTTGTGGTGCACCGGTGCTCAGTGACAGTGTGGTGGACCGGTTCTGGCATTACATGGGGTAAACATGCACTATTAGCTAACAAGGGGCAGACTAGCACTACTAGCACCACTAGCCAACATGGGGTGAACTAGCACTACTAGCTAACATGGGGTAAACTAGTACTCCTAGCACTACTAGCTAACATGGGGTAGACTAGCACTACTAGCTAACATGGGGTAGACTAGCACTACTAGCTAACATGGGGAAAACTAGTTTTCTGCCTTTGTTTGGACATGATAGAAGGAAAAGTGCTACGGCTTGTGACAATTAAGAACTTTCCCCACCCTAAGGATTTAATCCTAAACTAATTGATGGAAACAACACCTTCATTATGGATGCCAAGGGTCTGTAGTTTCTCTCTTTCTGTCAGTCAAACACATAGACACACACAGACACACACACACACACACAGACACACACACACACACACTAACACATACACACACCAAATGCCTGCAGCCTGGGTTTTTGTAACGTTACACCCCGTTCTACAGACAGTCCCATGGGTCGATCTGGCTCCCATGGTGCTACATGTTACCCACACACACACACACACACACACACAAACACACACGCACACACAGCTAGCCAGAAGGCCAGACTCTACACCCCCCACCCGCCCTCCAAACAAAAAAAAAACCCTCTGTCTGTCTAAAACTCCCGAAGCTGTCTCTTACATCCACTCCCACACTCACTCCAGTCTCCTAGCATCTCCAGGAGCAGATGGGGAAAGCCAAGCCTAGCTGACCCTCACCTGGGTGGGCATTGCCCAGCTCCAGCCTCCCCTTGGGGACCCTGGATGGATCTGCTTCAAACAGTCCCAGCCCAAACTCAATTATGGTACACACAGTACTCTGCCCTAAGACACACACACACACACACACACACACACACACACACACACACACACACACACACACATGTAGAGGTACACACACACACACACACACACACAAATGTAGAGGTACACACCTACACACTACGTATGCATGCACACACATACACAAATGTAGAGAAACACACGCACACAGACATACCCACACACGCACATTCCAAAAGCAGAGTGGACTGTTTAGTTCATTAAGTTCATTTGGGGTGATTTAGGGTGTGCAGTAAAAGCCATGTGGAGCTGAAGACAGGCATCCTGAGAAGGGGGAGTACATCTTCTCTCCACTCCATTCACCTTGGTTAATTATATGGTTTGCAGAAACACACAGAGAGAGATAGATAGATAGATAGATAGATAGATAGATAGATAGATAAATAGATAGATAGTGACAGAAAGACAGATAGATAGATAGATAGATAGATAGATAGATATATCCATACTTGCAGAGGATTTATTGACAATAGAATCATTATGATAAGTCTATGTCTGAAATTGTGATAGCATCCCTGGAGTTATTGGGCAAACAGGAAACGCATACACACACACACACACACACACACACACACACACATCCAAATTCACACACAAACTGCTGTTTTTCACTGCGCGTTGCCGTGGCGGGGATGCTTGGCCCCTGGAGTGAGGGCGGTTCGGACTGGCTTACGAGCTAACAGTGTGGAACGGTCCGTTTGTTTTCTCGGTAACTGAATCGGCGTGTTGTTTATGGTGATGTTTTAAAATAGCAGCATGACTCACGACTCCTCTCAGCATGCCGGTTGGTGACCCAACACCCAGCTCAGGTTGCAGGGAAGAGAAGAAAGGAGAGAGAAGGAGAAAAGAGAGAGGGACAGAGAGAGGGAGAGAGGGAGGAGTAAGGTGTGGGGAATATTGAAGACGTGTGAGGAAATAAAGAAGAAGGGGGAGAAATAGCGAATGAAAGAGTACGAAAAAGCAAGAATAGAGGAATGAGGAATGAAAATGAAAGAAAGAGAGAGAGAGAGGAGCCTGTGTGTGTGTGACAGTGTTTTTGAAGAGTTTCTTGGCCAGTAAATGCAGGTAAAAAGGTAGTGAAGAGTGAAGAGTGAATAGAGAATGACATAGAGAAGCTGAGAGAACGTATGTGAATGAGTGTACGTGTGTGTGTGTGTGTGAAGATAGAGATTAGAGTCAAAATTATGTCACTGCTCACCTCACAGCAGTCCAGCCAAACCAGCAATAATTCCTTGCAGTCTCCCTCTCTTTTTCTCCTCAGCCCCCCCCCTTCTCTCTCTACCTCCCTTTTCCCCTCTAATTCCCACATTTTTAGGCAAAGGCTATGGGCTCTATGAGGATCAAGATGTCTATTAACTATAGAGAGAGAGAAAGAGAGGGGTAGACTGGCCCTCCACCACTGGACCCTGAGTACTTTTACAGACTCCTCAGGCTCTGCTCTGGACCGTTGGTATTATTTAGGGCCCATGGATGGATAGCATGACTAAGTGTGTCTGTGTTGGTGTGTGTGTGTGTGTGTGTGTGTGTACAATGATGTGTTTGCATGTGGAGTTCCATCTAGACCTGTATTGTGTGTCCTGAATACAGCAGTTGAATACAGCAATTCATGGGCCTCATTTACCAGGTGCATATCATACAAAATGTCTAAATAAACCCATAATATGTTCCACTCTACCAATCCCCATCTTGTGGAAGGTCAAGGAGCCACTTTTACACCGCTGTATGGCTACAGGATGCAAGGAGCCAAAAGAAAACAGGTCTAAAAGGTCGGCAATGGCATCACATGGTTATACTCAAAAACACCAGGCCTGTGCTTTAGTGCTTAGAATGATCAGTACAATAGGTGGACACACATACACACACACGCACATATTGGTACACACACACACTTTTCTTGATTTCAGGGCAGTAAACTTTTCCTCTTTCTGTTGTCAGTGGCGGTAAACAGCCCTTCCGGCATTGTTCTCTCCGCCGAGAAAGAGAGGAGTCGTCTTACCTTCTCAGGAAAGGAATGGGGGCGAATGGGCAACCTAAAACTCCTCCAAACTCCTCACAGAAATAGAGAGAGAGATAGAGAGAGAGAGAGAACAGACAACTGGAGGAGACAGAGAGGGAAGGAAGATGGAGGGAAGAAAGAAAGGGAGGATGGGAGAGGGAGAAAAGAGAGGGAAAGAGGAAAAAAGGGGGAAGGAGGAAGGTTAAATAGAAAAACAAAAGGAGAGAGAGAGAGAGCACGGGGAATGAAGTGAGGAAAACACTTCTGGCACAAGGATGGAAAGATGAACTGATTAAACAGAGACAGAGGAGAGGAAGAAGCTTATGAATAATGATAAACTCTCTCCTTCCTTTTGACCCACTGTACCCCAAAGATAAGACCAGTGTGAACGAGACAGACAGATGAGTTGTCACTCTGCATAAATCCTGCGTTTCACACAAACTGCAATGCATGATAGTGACAGAACACAGTGTGCATGGAAACCATCTCTAGCACAGCATACAGTGCCACTGGAATTTATGACATTAGCTTGTAAGTGGAACGAAAAGTTAATGTGTTTACAGCTGGTCTCACTGCGGTGCAATCAGATTTTGGTGACGAGATATCCTCCTCTGTCAGAACAAAAGGCTGTGTGTCTCAATTGTGTGAATCACAATGTCTTACTGTCAGATTACGTGTGAAGCTGTGTCACTTTGCCAACTGTCCTTTCAGGCCTCATCAGTATGTGTGTGTGTGTTGTGTTGTGTAGTGCATGTGTATGTGTGTATACGGTTTGTGTGCGCGTGTGTGTGTGTGTGTGTGTATGTGTGTATACGGTTTGTGTGCGCGTGTGTGTGTGTGTGTGTGTGTGTGTTGCGAGGTTTGAGTGCGCGTGTGTGCATGTGCATGTGTGTTTGCCTGTGCATGTCCACATGTGTGTTTGTCCATGTGTGTGTAGTGTGTGTGTGTGAGGAAGGAGGATAAGACATAGCCAGTCAGTGTGACAGCCTAATTTCCAGTGAATGGAAAGGAGACACAATGAGTTAAACATTAGAGATGATTAAAATCATAGCTGTCAAGTCAATGGAGAGACAGAGTCCCCTGTGACAGCCAGCACAACCTGTTTGTTGGATTAGAAGAATAATTACTTTGTGTGTGTGTGTGTGTGTGTGTGTGTGTGTGTGTGTGTGTGTGTGTGAGTGAGTGAGTGAGTGAGTGGGTGGGGGGGTATACAGAGAGAGAGAGAGAGAAAGAGAGAGAGAGAAAATGTCAGAGGTGCCAAGAGCTTCAAGTCTCTACTTAGTCTTCCGCCCAGACTGTTGCTTGAGGAAATTAGTGGTGGCTGACTAGATGTCACTCTCTCTCTCTCTCTCTCTCTCTCTCTCTCTCTCACACACACACACACACAAAATTCACAAAAAGCAACCATACAAACATTCATGTATGCACCTGCACACAGTGCTCTGTTTAAGTGTGGGATCACTTAAAAATGTTTGTGTTTTCCATGGAATCACATGCTATTAGTGTGAATAGGAAACACTAAATGAACAGCACATCTAGTCATTGCTAGAGGTACAATTTATGGGCCTCATCTATCAGCCTGTCAGCCTATCAGATCTGTACAGAAAATGGCGTGTATGATCGTTCCTGTGCAAAGTGTGAAATTTATGAACTCGTGTGTATGTACTTCTGATTACAAATGTGCTTAAATTTACACACATCTCTGACCACGTACAAAACCTAGTGGTAGAGTAAAAACCACTGCAAATTTCACAGCATCTTGTTTTATCCAGTGTTTTAGTTGATAATAGCATATTGGCTTATATTGTATTACATGAATATCTAGAACAGCATACGTTCAGCAGGGAGCGCATCAAGTCACATTTCAAGTCAAGTGAAGTCACAACTATACCAGCTGACCAAAGTGTTAGGCAAAGAAGGTAATACGACTTGACAGACAAACAGAAATGACAACATAAAGTGAAAAAACAAACAAAAAAAACAAACGAGATAAATAAAACATTCATACTGTGTTGAACGCCAGAGCATAACAATGGGTTTTAAACTGAAATTTAAAAACAGCGAAAAAAGTAGCCAGGTGTGGGTGCAGTGGCAGCTCATTCCAGAGCTCAGGTGCAAAAAATCACTGCAAAGGCCTGGTCACCTCTGTACTTTGGCCTCAAGGAGGAATAGGGATGAATGACTAGGTGGAGTTGGTCGGCTGACCCAAGAGCCCTGGATGGTGTGTGAACTTTTAAAAGCCCTGATATGTAAGAAGGTGCCAGACCATGTACAGATTTCAGTGAGCATGCTGATTGTTTCCCCGTGTTTGAAATCCACCTGTTTCTATTCATACCGTATATGGTTAATTAGGGGTGTTTCAAAATGCACATTAACCTGGCAATGTGCATGCACAGTGATTTAGAAGGAGTGAGATTTATCATTGCCGATCACTTACTGGCATCCGTATGTGCCACCCTGTGCACGTTTGATAAATACAGATTTTGTTTCACGTTGAAGATTTGACTCTTACAGTAGAATTTAGAATCGTTACTATGTAAGTTTGATAAATGAGGGCTTGTGGTTTTATTTGAAATTATGAACATTCTTTAAACGTTGCCTTTATTTACAGTAAAAAGTCAGAGTTTATATGGAGGTTAAACAAACAGTGGATAGCTAATTAAGTCATGAAATTATAACAAAACAGGCAACTTTCCCATAACAGTAGATAAATCACACCACCTTAATGTCAGATCTAATTGTTTGTGGTAAGAATCTCATCAGAGGTTAATGGTGTTGCAAATCTTATTAACACCCATAAATTTCCACTTGTCACCAATTTACTGAGCAACATCTTTCAGCCTTCTGGCATCACACACCTTTACACACACAAATTAGTGTGTGCACACATGCACGCACACACACAAACACACACACACAAGAGGGCAGATACGAGAGAGAAAGAAAGAAAGAAAGAAAGAAAGAAAGATAGAGAGGGCTTTCTAGTGCATTTGGCTGTTGGCTGTGTGGGTTTTTTTCTGTGGAGGTCTGGCGCTCCCAAACAGGATCTTATTGTGCGGCTAGGGTATGTATGGGAAAGTGATAGGGCCCAGAGTCACTTGCCCTCCAGATAAGGATGCCCTCCAGATAAGGAGGAACACGCTTCCAGTTTGCTCTGCAGCCTTATCCTGTTACTAATACTGCCCTGCTTTTGTTCTGCTCTAGGGGTGT
>JAIFZK010000012.1:11827500-11835000 GCA_027481765.1 Tenualosa thibaudeaui | reverse complement strand
CATCCATCTTTAGTTAGAGAAAGAGAGAGAGAAAAAGGGAGAGATAGAGGGAGGGAAAGAGAGAGAAAGTGAAGGAGAGCAAACTGAGAAAAAGAAAGTGGTGGCGGAAAAGCTGAAGAGAAGGAGGAAAGAAAAAGAGGAAAGCACATAATTTGAGAAAGAGGACAGACACAGATGGAGAGATTAATAATTTGATTCTGAAATAATATTGATTGGGTGAAATATGGATGGATTACATTTATATTAATGTCTGTGTTTGCTTGGGTGGCAGTGTCCTATAATATGTGTTTTGTATGTGTGTGTGTGGGCATGAGTGTTTTCACATTTTCAAGATGTGTCTCTTTTCGTCAAAACTCTTTCACTGTTAGGTCTGAATCACTGGACTGCCAGACACACACAGTGCACACGGTATCCTTGAGTCCACCACACCCACTCACACACATGTACACACACACATACACACACACAGACACAGAGTAGAAATGTGATACATACACAAGAGGTTTAGTATTCATGAGTGAGACACAGAAGACAGATAGAAATACACCACTGTCATCACTCCTCAGTTAGATGTTTACACACACATATAGACACAGACATATACATAGACACATTTGTTCACACACAGACACATGCTCATACACAGACAGAACCTGGCAGGTTCAAAGATCAACACACCCACCCACACACAAACACAGACACACACACATTAATTTCCCAATTATAATTACACAGAAACACACAGTGATTCCTTCCAGAGACCAAGACACATAACTCAACACACACATAAATGGGAATACACAACCAAGCACACTGACCCAGCAGTTTTGGATTAACTGGCAAAGCTCCTCTTTTTTGGGCCTTACGGTACACAAAGATACAAGCACGCTTCACTCAGCCTTTTTTGTACAGTTTTCAATTCAATTCAATTCAATTTTATTTATACAGCGCCTTTTACAATAGTATTGTCTCGTGGCACTTCACAGAAGGAGCACCCAAGAGCAACAGGGGCAAGGAAAAACTCCCTTATGTTCAGTTAATCTAGGAAGAAACCTTGGGCAGATCCACGACTCAAGGGGCTGACCCAACTGCCGGGGGTCATGCAGAAAAAAACAAAACTCAAACTCAGTGCTCAAACAAATGTATGACTTACCAAACAACTTACCAAACAAAAAATATCTCATTTATAAATTGAACTCATAATTTATAAATTGAATCTGGTTCTCACTGTTTTAGAAGTTAGTTTGAAGGGCGAATGATTCCTTGTCAGGGATGTAACTGAGATTATAATTGTATCCGTAGTTTGAAATTATAATCTGTTGTGCTTAGCCCTCGGCTCCTGACATTCTGCTGTTCTAATCACCCACCTGAGGACAGAACCGTCAAGAAGTGACACGCTTGTGTTTTGTAACCAGATCGTGCCAATAAAACCCCATTTCCGCAGTCTTCCTGAGACTCTTCACTGCTATTTTTACTGAAACACAAGACAAGAGGAGAGAGAGAGAGAGAGAGAGAGAGACTAAGGTTACCCTTGAACTCTTCCTGTACTCCTCATCAAAAGCCTGCAGGGGATGCAGGGGTTTGGAGGAAAACTGTCTCACAGGTAAGGGGACTATCCCACTATACACAATGCATACATTTACACACTCACAAACACACAAACATGCACGCACGCACGCACACACACACATACACACTTTTCTGACACACATTATTTCTGCACAGGCCTGGGAAACTCTGGCTCCCTGGAGACAGTGATCGACAGATCATAGCCCATGGCAACGGCCCGCCCCTAAGGTGAGGGCCTGAGACAGGAGACTCGAGTTTCTTCTCCTGCAGACACACTCCTCCTCGTTTACCTGTTCACACACACATACACACACACACACACTTCTGAGACAAAGACAGGAAGCATCTCTCTTGTCCTTGGGCTTTGAGATCAACACGCCTGGGAACAGGAGGTGTACTGGTAACTTTAACTCTACACCTAAGGGCACAACTACCCAAAGCTCACCCCTGCAAACCCCTGATCTTCTTACACAAACTCACCCTTCACAATACACACCACTAGGACACACACACACACACACAAGGCAACTATAAACACAACACACACACCTGACTTAAGCTGCTGTTGCTCAATGACAAGGCTGAATACACACATGCACACAGACAGGACTGAACCATCAACACAACATACCACATGACATCAGCTGCACAGGGTACAGAAAACACACACATACATACACACACACACACACACACACACACAGTAGTTGACACAACTACAAACACAACAAAAGACTTCAGCTCCAGCATACTACTGTAACTAAGGCAGAACTCCAAAAATGGGTCCTGACCTGCAGTAAATTAGCTGTGAGTGGAATCACAGGAGTCCGTAATTTGCTCTTTGAGGAAGATCCGTCAAAGCCCCCTTTCCCCTGTATTTTCCAACGCCCACTAGCCCGGTGAAATCTAAGTCAAAAGATTTACCTCTTTCTTAGCACTTAAGGACTAGGAGGAGAAAAAGAGAGGGATAGAGAGAAGAAAAAGTAGAGAGCAGATTGTAGAGGTGTAAATTGAAACGGCCATACCGTAGGCCGTTCATTTCCTGCTGTCTGAGAGTAAATATTATGAATAAATTATTCCTGGCTCTACACACTATCCATCACCACTGGTGGGGGCCAACAGCTTTTTTTTTTTTTTTTTCGTGGCCTGGATCGTTTGGTTGTAATTATCCCTCCCTCCAGCTGAAAGGTGCTCTTACAGGCCCAAAGTACATTAGCTTCAGCTAGTCACCTGTGCTGTCAATATAAGGCTAATATCAGAACTAACAAAGGACTTGTTTAATGTTTACACGTTACACGTTTATCTAGATATTTTTAGGAATGGATATATTTTTTATCCGTTTCTTTTTTAAATTGCATTTACACGCATTCCACAGAATCCAGCATTTTGAAACATCTCCACTTTGAAGGGCGCTTTTCAAAAAATATCTGTTTGAGGTGGCTTAAACTCAGTTTACGTGTAAGTGAAAGGCTAAAACAGGAAAAACAAAACATCTATCTATCTAGATACATGTAAATATCTACATACATGTAAAACAGGGCCTAAGAATGCTCACCAGCAAATATACTAATGTCAGTGAGGGGAAGGAAAACTACAGTAGATCTATCCAGAGCCATAGAAAGTCACTGATCTATCTATCTGCATCTCAAGCCGAGAAAGTTACTTTATAGGTTAATGATGTGCATCCTATTACTATCTTCACTGATTTTAATTCTATGTTCTATACGTACATCTTTACATTGCTGTATTCTTTTAATTTCAAACCACTCCGGCTTATTGTAATTACTGTAATTTTAATGCGTTCGACTATCAATTTCAAACTTTGCCGCTGTCACAATTTTAGCTGCTGTAATCGCAGGCAGTTTTAGAATCTGTACTCAAAATCAGTGGTAATTCATTTGCTGGATTCTAGAATTTGTTCTTTTCTTTCCTAGACATGTCTAGGCTTACATCATACAACAGCTCCGATATTATTGCAGAGAACTTTTGAATTTGACAATTTGTTTGCCTCTGCAGGCAGCGAACATAACATAGTAGCTTGTGGAATCATCAGCGGATTTTAATGAACTTAATGACTCCAACAAAATACTTGAATCGTAACCAGCAGGCAGCGGCAGACTTTGGTGCTGGTGTGGGGGGTTGTATTGAAGACAATGGAATAGAATGTTGGAAGCGCAGTGTTCTGTACTTTGTCGGACCCAGTGTGCAGAGATAAGAACCAGAACTTTAAAATCTTTTCTCTTGTTGGTGAGACAAAATGCTAATGAATGTCCATGTCGATGTCTTTGCAGTAAAGAGATTCCTATAGAGTTTTTTAACCTACTAATTAACGTCCATTCCTGTGTGTTTACAGTCGAAATGGTCATTTCTCCCCATAGAGATTATTAACACTAAGGTAAGTGTGTACAACAGCTGTAGCGGAACAAGTTCCACGGCTTTAACTGGCCGTCGCTGAACCGCAGAAACCCTTGCTATTTTACGGGGCTGTTTGAAGCTGACTGGACTTGAGCACTGGAGCTCCTGGTCTCCTCATCCACAGAAGGGGAAAAGAGGAGCAAAGTGGTGGTGGTGGTGGTGGTGGTGGTGACTGAGCTGGCCATCTCAATGGGCTTTTATTGGACCCCGAGTCCCATAGCCGGTGTGGGAGATAATTGGCCGATGGGTTTTTCAGACGAGCGTGTCAATCCCCCCGCAAACTCAGGTCCAAGGCCCAGCGGAAGCAAAGGCTTCTGGGATAGATTTATATGGGGCGCTGGTCTGAAGTCGCTCATGTCAGGGTCAACCTCTAATATTAATACTAATCTCCTCTGGAAAGGTGGAGGGGGTGCAGGTTGTTAGGGGGGTGAGGGGGTGAGTGGAGCGTGGGCTTTTGGCTAAGCTAACTCCGTCTGGAAGTGGTGAGTAGTTTTCCATGAGCCAGTCTTCGTCCGGAGATGCTCTGGCTAAAAGAGGTCTCAATCTCTCTTCTCTCTCTTTTTTCCTCTCTTTCCCCAATCTCTCGTTCTTTTCTCTTCACCTCACACTCGCTTCATAAATACCAACGCTTCTGCCTTTCCTGTTCTGCGGTCCCAGGGAACCTAATCCCAAGCACTAGGACCCATTCTGCCAACGCATCGGTGCAGATTGTTACTGCAGCTCCAGTTAGTCCAGTTCCAATTTCAACTATGCAGTACAGGCCACTGAAGCCAGACGGCAAAAAGACCAAGATTCAGGGGCTTTAAAAATAGAGAAACGATGAGAAACACAACCCCTTCTTTTCTTTTCGCTCCCTCTTTTCTCTCTCTCTCTCTCTTTCTCTCTCTTGCTCTGTTCTTCTCCCTCCCTCCTATGGGCCTCATTGCGACCAGTTGCCAAGCCCCGGGGCTGTGCTCTGGTTCTGATCCATCCCCGAGTGGCACGCTTCACCGTAAACGCCAACACTTAGCACTCATTTACCCCCCCCCCCCCCCACCAGCTCCGCCAGCCAAGGGCATCATAATCATCATCCATCCCAACCAACCCCCCCCCCCCACACACACACACACACAAACACACACACACACACACCAATTGCCTGCTGGCTCAGAGACAGACACCTGCACTATGGCCAGCTTGCAGACCCCACAGGCTTTCAGTCCTGCTGGCAGGCCGCAGGCTTTTCACCGACGCCGTTACGGAGCAATGAACGATGCCACCAGGGCTTTTCAGCAGGAATCAATCTGTATTCACAGGAAATATGCAAGTGTGTGTTTGTGTGTGTGTGTAGGGGGTGGAGGAAGAGAAAGAAAAACACACACACACACACACACACACACACAGATAACTGGCCTATGAATATGTGTATTGCACAGTACACAAGTCTATACTGCACAACAGACTTTTAAGGCCTTTTAATACAATGCCAAAATGTGACCAGATAATGACAGACAGTGAGTCTAAATACACAATAATCGGTCACAGCCATAAGGCCAAGAAGGAACACACACAGTGACTTGACTCTGAGCCTGATCTGCTCCACAGGCAGTTGCTTTGCAAAAGACACTGTGTTTTTACGTGGCCAGTTTTCACACACGCTATGGAAAATATACTGTTTGTGGCTGTGGCTGTGTCGAAGTCTGGGCACCAATGTGGAGTTTGCCAGTGCCACTCTCTCTACCCTGTATACTGCTCTTTCTCCAGACACATTTCACCTGCAAAAACAGGTCCAGAGCCAGCCTCACACACTTGGCTCAAACCTCATGTGTTTCACCAAGGGGGCGGGTGACAACTGATCCCATGTCAGTGTACCCTGAAAAGATGTGAGAGTGTCCAGGGCACCAATTTTCGGTGTAGTCGAAAAAATATATTTATAGAGCCACTGCGGCACATGGTCATTTGAATGACAAACGAAGTGATTGTGAGGTTAGTTGCCTCGCGCTGGTCGAATGCTTGACCACAGGAAGTGAGGCCTGGGGCCAGTCACACCGCCCATTTCAGTGCACTGTGGCCACAGGCGAGCGAGTTTCGAAAGACAAATGAAATAACTACTGGAGCACATATGTGTTTCAAGAGGGGAACGTGGCGTGCTCCCAAACCGCCTCATTCCATGTCAAGGGGGGCGAGGTAAGACAAAGCGCCCGCTGCACGTTCCACACCACCCCCCCAGCCCCCCCAACACACACACACACACACACACACACACACACACACACACACACACACTCCCCCCAATTCAACCCCCCTAAACTGACTGTGCTAATGAGGCAAAGCTACCCCCCAAAACTGCAGATCCATTGCTTCAAAGGAATGTTAACAGCCCTATTCATCTGACAGAACAGTCACTAGCACTTTAATTATGAATATATCTTCATCAGGGGTTTATTGCACTCTCATTTGTCCATAGTGCTGAAAGAAGGAATGAGAATGTGAGCGAGAAAGAGAGACAAAGAAAAAAAGAGATTACAAGAGAACGGAAAAAAGATAGAGAGAAGTAGAAAGAGAAAGAGAGCTAGACAGAGAGAAAGAAAAGAGAAGGAGAAAGAGACTGAAAGACAGAAAGCTCTCTTGAGCACATTTTTTTGCCTTTCGGTTGTATTTCCTAATGCCCCGGCCAGGATGAGGGTTCAGCCTAGGATCGGATCGCTCCGGGGGAACAATGCCTGCTCCGCGAGCCGGAGCCGAGTGGGCCGCTGCATCTGCAGCACGGGACCAGGGACCAGGGAAGTTCAGGAAATTCCAGCTGACTCGACCCAGCGCTGGAGGAGCAGCCCGAGGGCTCGTGTTCCGGATTGCTCCCGCCACTGATTGCAGCAGCAGACAGAAACACCAAAGAGGGCTAACACACATACACACACACACACACACACATACACACACACATGGCAGTACACAAGCCTGTTTCCCCTATCACCTTTCCTAAGGCAAACAGGACTTGGCTTCTGCGAGACTTCATTTGTTTGAATTCATCCACTTGCCCATTTGTTTTAATCGGAATGAAATTACATTTCACGCGTCCCCCTAGCCTTCTGACCCTGGAGAGGGGGGGAGAGGGAGGGAGGGAGAGAGGGAGGGGGAAGCGTGTGCGAGAGACTGAAAGTGAGACGGACGTGGTGTCTGTGTGGTCGGAACGTGGTGCTGAACAGACGCTCAATGACATCAGAGCGGCAAAATTGCATGCTGGGTAACCTGAGACTGGAACTGTGTGATTATGCTGGCACAGCACAGCACTTGACTCAGAGCGAGGGCATGTGTATGTGTGCGAGTGTGTGTGTGTGTGTGCACTAGGGGTACCCTATATGGTACTGCATGTATGTACATACGTGATGCCCGGGGCTCATCTCCTCTCATGTGGCGTCGTCTCCTGTTTCGAGCTGGTTGGCAGGCTCCGTGACGCCCGCCTGCAGGGTTGGATGCCAGCGTGGAGAATGAGACAGGACCACTGAGGATCAACATCATGGATCCTTTATGAGGCCA